>PVJO010014787.1:0-47099 GCA_004026905.1 Hystrix cristata | reverse complement strand
TTGCCCAAATTTTAAAGGAGTAATGATCTTATAAACTTTACATAAAGAAGAAATAGAATTAAAATTTTGCTTAAAATGAAAATTTTCTGTTACTTCTACCTGTTATATTTTTCTGTTACTTTACCCATTATATTTTTCTGTTATTTCTACCTATTATATTTCTACCTATTATATTCTGTAGTAATTACAGAAAAAAAAAGCATTTACCTAGCCAATTAACTTCATTTCTCAATGCAAGTATTATTTTCTTGGGAATTTTTGAATTATAAAATTGGAAAAAAAATGGGAACAATTTCCTTCCCCTCAGACATTATAAATGAATTACTTTAAAACCATGGCTTTTAAATTTCCAAATACTTCTATTTAAAGGGTTAAAGGAAAAACCAATCTCTATTTTCATATACACATATTGCATTAAATTTATAAAAATTCACACTTACAATTGTGTTGGAAAACTTCTAACTACATTGATAAAATTAATGTATTTTCAAAATGCCACATTGAATTTCATTTTAACCCACAATTTGAAAGAATCCTCCCAAAGCGTGCTTATGACCCAACACAGCCCAAATGCTTTGCCATTATTTCAGTTTATTCTCCCAATTTACTGTGCATCGAGTCGACTTGCCTTTGTTTGGGTATTTATTCTTTTACTTCTTCCTCAAATAATAAAAACTACTTTGAGAAAAAGCATAGATGATAATCAATCAATAATCAATCACGTATTTAGGCTCAACATGAGACCACCGAGAATGAACAGCATTGTTATTTCTGGTTTAGTCCACTAATTACAGTTTTCAGTTTACTAACACGAGCAAACAGGGCCTCACAGAAGATGCCAGAAAGGCGTGTGTACAGGCCTCTGATCCAAAAGTGGCCATGAGTTAGGCTTCTGAGGATATCTCAGAAAGTGTTTAAATATACAATAACAGACATATTTATTTACAGTATATTAAGTAGCTCGTAAAACTTCACACATACATCCAGTTACTCTATCATACTATCTAGACTGTAGTACGAATTGTTGCTTTTTGTGAGTGTTGTAAGTATGAAAAGTTCAATTACATAATTTTATAATTTTTGCCATGTTAACTGCGAAATGAATATATTCACAGTTCCATGCTTTTTACCATCCTGTTCCGGCAATTCCTTTATCAGGACAGGGGACCTCAACAAAGGGAGTGGCTGGAACCCCCCCCATGCACACACACAAGCACATGTGCACGCACACACACACACACACACACACACCCCACACACACTCCCCTTGGCCTCTACGAAGCTAGAGGAAGGAAGGAAAGCCCCACACATAGCAACAGCCACGGAAGAGCTTGGTCTGGAGGGTGCTCCTCCCTCTGGCGTCCACCTCACTGTAGGATACAGCTGCCTTCCACTAAGGGACAGTAGTGCTGTGGGAAGGTATTTTTTCTGTCACAGAAGCATGATGTTTTAGAGTAGAAAGAATTTTAAAAAGTAGTCCTGAACTGAAAAGATAGTCCAACTACCTACTGTACACACACGCACACAGCCTCATACTAACACTATATTATAGATGGAAAAACTAAAGCCTATTATGTTTCAATGAGGGAGTTATTCAGTCTACAACATAGGTAGTCAGACTTTCATCCCATATTTTGGGCAATACCATTCCAGACACAGAAAGCAAATAAACGACAGTGCTATTACGCTTGCAATTTGGTTGCAACCGGAATCACGGAACAAGTTCTGCGACCAGCCCCGTGGAAAGAATTAAGTCATTAAGTCCATGAACCGAGGTACCAGTGTACTGATGTCCCTCTCCTGACTTACTTCACCAGCCATGACCTGGTTGCCCGATATCGGTGCAAAAGGAATCAGCGCTCCCAGGTAAAATGTATTCCACGGTGGGCGGAAAGATTCTTTAGAAAAACCCCAGTGGCTGTCTGATGACACCGAAATGGACTGTTAGTATAATAATTTAGGCATAGAATGGATTGCTGCTGTAAACTGGCCTGAAAACAGTACCACTGGTAGTACTGCTCCTATAACTCAAAGCACTCTGACTAATCCACTCTCCTCATCTTTTATCTTCCCTGGAATCTCCTTCTGAAAATGAAAGGCAATCAGAGCATTCCTTTTTTTTTTTTTTTTCTTCCATCTCTACCTCCAGCTTTGGGTGAAACTCATGATGTGCTGGGAACCATATGAAGATGGGAAATGCTACACCAGGTCACCACAGTCCCCCTTCTTTGAGGTGGACACAATCCAAGACATGTGCTGGATGCCTCAAACCACAGAGAGGGCTGCACCCTGTAATGCAGTTGTTGCCTGAAGATACTTACTTATGAATAAAATTCAATTTATTAAATAGGCACAATAAGAGATTAACAACAATAATAATAAAATAGATGACAAAACAATATACTGTAATAAGTTATTGAAAACTTATAAATTGTTTTATTTCTGGAATTTTCCATTGAACATTTTTGACCCACTTGTTCTTCATAAACATCTGCTTAATCCTAAGTAATAGACCTAAAAATAGAAAGCAGAGAGCCATCTAGGTATCACAGTGTAAGAGATAGTACAAAGTACTAACATCTTGACTCATTCGTAAGACTGCTTACTGTCTTTCTTGACACCTGGACTAACGTGACATAATTTGAATCTTTCTTCTGGGGCATTAGAAAGAAATCTATATTCTTCAGGAAAAAAAGTGGTCAGAATGTCTACCTATTTTATTCTAAGAAGCTGGACAAGACTACCAATTAGAAATATTTTGTGACTACAAGAAGAGATCCTACTCCAAAGGGAATGAGAACTTGGATCCCATCATGGGAAAAGCACTGGATTAGAATTCACGAACTTTAGGTTCCACAGATAGTTTTGATGTTGATTTGCTAGGTAGGTGCCCCACTCTTTTCCAACCCGTTTTCCTAGAATTTAGGAGTTCTCTTCTGATGTTTTGTGATATCATGTGTGTGTACTGAGGTAATTACAATGACACAGCGTGAGCTGGTTGTAAGGGCTGAAGGCTTTGTAGGAATAAAACTGTAGCTTCAGGAACCAAGGAAAAAAAATTCAGTTACAATGATTTTGACCTCTGACTTGCAAGTTTATGATATCTATCCTTTAAAAGGTTCTTTGTTTATAGGGAGACAATTACTGATTTTTTTTAAAGTCCCAAGATTTCTGTATAATGCAGTCCCATATTAATTGTGATTCCAAAGTTTCAGTTACCCGAGATTAACTATAAGAAATCACTTCTCATCATATTTGAAGAAAATCCAAAGTTAATGAGCTTTTTTGGTGTTTGTTTCTATTTCTCAAATTAAGATTGTGTCTCCAAGAATCTGGATGGTGCTTGGAACTCAACCTGTATTTCTGTAAGTACAGATGTAACAATGTGGGGAATTTTGTTTTAAGTTTATATGCTGATAGGACACAAATCCTCCAAAAGCAAAGACCTAGTCCTGCTATTTTGTTTGGGTGGAGGCAGGCATTTGGTGTTGCCCTGTGAAAACTGCTATCTTGAATTCAGAGAACACAACAGGGTTATTACAAATGTGAAGGGAAAAAAAAATTGCGTTAGGAAAGAGGAAGAAAGATGTCATTTGATCACTTGAGAGGGAGAAGGGACCTGAAAAAAAGAGATGTCTCACGAAGACTTTAAGGAAGTTTGTCCTGGGCATTGATATCAAGCCTTCTCCTCAGTGTATCCTGTAAAATTCTCAGTAAATTCTGTATTGCTGACTTAACAACTGTGTGCAATAATTTATTCAGCGAACATGAAGAGAAGAAAAGGAGTGAAATCAGGGTCCTGATGGTTAGCGGTTCAGGGCAGACTGCAATGCCTCCTTACACTTCGCAACCCGAAATGCTGAACCAAGAGATGCCGTTTCAAGCCAAATCATAACCAACGTTGTTTCTGTGACCAAACACATTTCAAGACACAATGGGAGGGGTCAGAACAATTTTGTCATGTCTCGCTGGTTCCACAGAAAAATCAAAGGAGTCAATCAGACTCTCCTTGTCCTAGTAGTAAAATAACGTTTTATTCTCATGCCATTCACTTAGAAATGGTGTGCATGGCAGGAAGGATTCTCAAGTTATTTGCTCTGTATATGAGGGATTCCTCATTGTGAAATTTCCTATGCTTTAAAGCGCACCAGAATGAAGAAGGTGACGCGTGTGTTTAGGAGTGAGCGACACTGTAGATACGGCTCGTTAGTATTTCGAGTATGCTGACCAGGGCTAACACTCCAAGGATAGTTAGCATCTGATGGACTCTAATGGGAAACTGTCTTCAGAAAAGCACTGCTATAACTCTGGCCAATATCAGAAAGTTTGTTAATTAGAATACAGTGTGCCAAAAATAATTTTCGAGAAATGGATGGTGTTTAAAATACAGGTCTGATTAAAAATATGGTGAATGCGTAAACTAAAAAACAAAACAAACAAACAAAAAAACGCTTACAGTGAAAGACACGTTGCCCTCAATCCCACTCAACATACTCCCTCTTGCCTCAAAAATCCTCATTCCATCAATCTCGCCGCTTTCTGAAGCAATCCTGGAAATGCTCTTTTCGAGTGATTTTTTGGGGTGCGGTCAGAAACACCACACCGTAAGTGTCCCTGCCAAGTACCATCAAATAGAAAGGTTCCTAAACACATTACAGTTTGTCCTCACCCACCTTATTCACTGGATATGGCACTGTGCAAATTCTGGCTCTTCCCCAGTCAAACTAACCGTGAAAGGTACATATTTTTAATCAATTCGAAACTATGAGGCAGCTACGACCCTACCACTAAAGCCATTCGTGGAAAAGGACTTCCAGAACTGCTTCCGCAAATGGCAAAGATGTTGGGATAAGTGTGGTTGAAGCGAGGGAGAGTATTTTGAAGGGAATTAATGGCAATATGTCTTTAATTGTAATAACTTTTGAAATTTAAACACTCACCATATTTTTCAACCATGCTTCATTTTGAATGGACACCCTCGCCCTTGCATAAACAAGGTTTAAAAATCCAGTGATAGCACATCTTCAGAGTGGAACTTTGTCTCAGGACTCCAGACTTTTCTGTATGCAGTTTTTGTCACTCAATTTGAAGTAGAAGTTTAAAATAATGTTGCCACTAGGAAATTGTCACCTTTTTCTGGAGTGAGTTGGAAGCTTCACGGAAGTTGCTTATTGGTAAACGGGGAATGAGAGATGTCTGAGACACACTGAATTTCAGAACAATTTGTCCAATTTTTGATGGGAGGAGCTGCTCATTAAGAAATGTTTGTGTGTGCAGCAAAATTAGGACATGATTTGGGGTTTGGGGGAGGAGCTCTGTGGTCTTCACTCTGAGGGAGGTAATGATGGAGCTGGCCGTGTCGAAAAGGCAGTCCCAGTAAAGGGCACTGAAAGTACAAAGGTTAAATGCAGCTTGAGCTATTTAAGAAAAAAGAAGACAAGTAGAAATGCATTGAAAGCCAGCTGTAGAATTATGGAGACGTCAACTCCCCTAGAAGTAGGCCATCGGAACCTCACTTCAGAGAGTTCCTGCCTTATACCTGGACGCCAAAATGAATCTATTCTCTTCTGTTTACTACCATTACATTATACCCACAATTAGATACTTTTTCCCTAGACTTAGCATGAAAGTATAATCTTCCTTAGGTCTTCATTTAAGAGACATCTGGGTTATATAAAGCTTTGGTTAGACAAATTTGTTACACGTTTCTGCTTGTTAATCTGTCTTCTTTTGTACTAGTGCCGGACCTAATGCTCAAGACCGGTGAGGAAAAGATAGTATTTTTTCTCCCCGCTAGTCCTGTGGGAACAGAATTATTTTTCAGCTGAATCCCACAAGTGTCATGGGTTGTGGACACTACTAGATAACATGGCCAGGCAAGTAACGAAAGCGGAGGAAGCAGCCACAGTGTAATGAACAATAGCTCGGGCTCAATCACAAAGGGCAGTTGGCAGTAGACTTACGGTTTAAGGCGACAATAGCAATGGGTGGGAATTTTGTAAATGAAGAGCATGTACATTATCTTGTTTATATACATGCTGGGGCAGTAGTGATGTGAGCGCCTCAACTCAAACGCAGCAGAGGGTCATGCCAAGTTGTGGGTCCAGCATCGTTCTAGGTATTGCCGCTCAAAATACTGTATGGGATAAAAATTTCATTTCATTTCTTTTTTTTTTTTTTCATTTCGTTTCTTAAAGGAGACTCAAGGACTTTTCTGAATGTCCTCTGACCTACACATTGAAGGTTTAACTTTCAGTATATTTGAAATCTCTTTCACCCCTCTTTACTGCTTGCAGTTTATTTCTACTTTACAAGTTAAAAATGAAGACTTCCAGTGGTGGCAGGATGGTTGCCTAGCATGCCTGAGACTCTGGGTTTGATCCCCAGTGCTGAACAAGAAGACTTCCAGACTAATCACAACATTATTTTTTTCATTTTACAATCCAATACCTTTTCATTCGACAAATATTTATCGAGTGCCACTCTGTTCCAAATGCTTAACGTTTGTGAATGAATAAAAGACAGAAATCTTTTCCCCCAGGAATTTCACAAAGCCCTTGGAAGTCAATTGAGTTTAAAGGGTAAGTGGAAATCCTAGAAAATGAGAAGATCCTAAAGGAGATTTAGAGTGAGTGCTGACGGACGTAAGGACGATTTCCATACACATTTCCAACTCTCCTCTCCTGTCAGCTCTCCAGAACTTCCGCCTGTTCTATCCTCTCTACTCCCTTCTTCCTCTCGGTTTCTAAGACATACTCAGGTGTCTTCTGTCCTAAAAGCAAGCAAGCAAACAAAAACATGCTTCAGCCCTGTGGGTTCCTCTCACTGCTACATTCATCCTCTAAAGAGGATGCTGGTGGCTCCTCGCCTCACCTCCTTCCACTCCTTCCCTCCTCCAGGGGGTCTTGCCAGCCGATGTCTTTACTGCCTTCACAGATGACCTTCTACTGTCCTCATCCAACTGGCACTCCTTGTATTTTCATTTTCCTTCATCCCACCTCAGCCTTGGCCATTGTTAAACATTCGCTCTTTCTTGAAGATTCAATATTCTTTGGCGTCAGAAAAACGCTTCTGGTGCTTCCTCTCCTGCACTTAATTATCATTCTCAGTTGCCTTTGTGTTGTTTTTCTGCTTCACCTACTTAGCCCTTAAATGTAAGGATTCCCTTGGGGTTATTTATTCCTTCTTTGTTTGGTTAATTTTTCAGAAGGACATTTTATTTATTTTTTATTAGTATATGTATATAGTACATAAAGTTACATTCCTTGTGTCGAGCTGGTACATGTATGTAACACATCTTAATTCCCATTTTCATCCCCTTTCCTTTCCCTCCCTCCCCTTCTGCCCATCTCTTGATTCCCTTCCTTTTTTGATATATGTTTGCAGTACATAATATTTACATTCCTTGTGTATAGTTGGTGTACACACATAGCACATTTTAATTCTTTTTTCTAATCCTCATCCCTCCCCTTCCTTCTTTTTCGCTCCATCTCTTGATCCCCTTCCAATCTGAGAAAGATCTACCTCGCTACTTACTATTATCTATCTTTTACTTTTCTCTTTATAGTATTTATACTTTGGGTTTCTTGTATAAAAGAAACCATGTGATAGTTAAGCTTGTGTGTCTCATTTACTTCATTTAACATTATGGTCTCAAGGTCCATCCATTTTCCTACAAATAAATGACTTATGCTTATTTTTCTTTATGATAGAGTAGTACTCCGTTGTGTGTAAATACCACATTTTCTTCATCCGTTTATCATTGATGGACATATACGCCACTTCCACATTTTTGGCGCTGTGAATTATGCTGCTGTGAATATGGATGTGCATGTATCACTGTACAACCACTATGGAAATCAGTGTGGAGAGCTCTCAAAAATCTGAAACTAGAAATTCCCTTTGACCCAGCTATTCCCCTTCTCGGTATCTTCCCACAAGAGTTAAAGACATCGTTTATGACTTCTTCTTGGGCTGGAAAAAAATCTGTGACCAATGCAGGCACCATGAATCGAGCATGTCCAAACCTAAACACTCATGTAGCCCTGATTGTGGCTGACTGTCCTTAGTGTTTTGGGGAAAGGAGGTGCAACTTCTGAATGACTTCACTTGCCCTGGGATGTGTGTTTTCATTTTCAAACATTTATGCTATTACTTTTTAAATTATGGTTTATATTCCAATTCAACTGTGAAGATTGTGCATACATAAATGGAGAATTTGTGTTTTAAGATTTTAGTCTGGAACTTTAGATGTCTTGAAAAACCTCTTAGTTATCATCTGAAAAGAGTTTTAAAAGCTGGCAAGCTGTCTAGATTTATTCATAGGGAAATTGAGATTATATTGTCATCGCTGAAAGATTATGTCTGGAATGTTTTATTTATTCATCCTAGACTAACTTTTCAAACGAGATTCAGCTTAAATGTTAAGCATTGTATTTAAGGAAACTGAGCTTATCTGGTCATCAGCGGTTTCAAATGCTCTGCTTAGAAAGTTTCAGCAGGAAGAAAGTCTCATCTGGCTTTTCTCCGCTATAAATAGAAACTGTCACCCAGTTTACTACTTGTTTAAGGCTGGAAAACACTCTCTACCAATTAACTCCTCACAGCCCTGTTTAAGAACACGATCTCTCCGTACTCCCCTCTGTGCACAAACACGTGAAACTTAGAAAATGGTCTGTCAGTAATTTGACATAATATTAGGTAGTAAAATAAATTTTGGATTTGGTCCCAAATTTCTACCCAATCAGAATTGCATGCTTTTAAAAATTATTTTTTAGTTTATGTATGTATGTTTTATTAATACATGTCTGCAGGACATGATGCTCACAGTCAGCTTAGGGAGTAGGTACATGTACTTGACAAATCTTGATTCTTTTTATTGCCTTTCCCCTCTCCTGCCCTCCATCTCTCAATCCTCCTCTTATTTGCAAAAAGATCTATCTCCTTGCTTCCTATTGCCTTTTATTTTATTTTAAAATTATTTATACTTTGGGTTTCTCATATAAGAAATGTTACATGATATTTAAGCTTGTGTGTCTGATTTATTTCACTTAACAGTATGGTCTCAAGTTGCATCCATTTTCTTATAAATAACTTCAATTTATTCTTCTTTATGGCAGAGTACTTCTCCATTATGTTTAAATACTACATTTTCTTTATCCATTCGCCTGTTGGTAAATATATAGTGTGCTTCCAGGGTTTAACTTTTGTGAGTTGTGTTGCTATAAAAAAGGGTTTGCATGTATTTTTATAGTATGCTGTCTTTAAAAATTAAGCAATAACAAATGCTGGTGGGGAAAAAGGTACCCTTCTACATTGTTGGGGGGAATGAATATAACCTGATACAACCATTGTGGAAATCAGTATGGACATCCCTCAAAAACCAAACTAGAAATTCCATTTGACACAGCTATTCCCCTTCTAGGTATCTTCCCAAGAGAGTCAACATCTTTTTTATACGAAGTATTTTATAGGATACATTTGTTAAGTCTACATAGATAAGAATATCCAAATTCTATGTACACTACATAGACTAAGGAAAATGAATCCATTTCTTTTTAAAAGACTATATTTGAAATGATTTGCCTTCAGCTAGGCTTTCAGATGAAAACCAGATTAAAACACATAGCTTATGAATATGTGACAATAAAGAGAGAATGAATTATAAACAAGTAAAGATGGAATATATTTAAATAAATATAAACTGATCAAAAGGATATGTGCTATTGGAAGGCAATGCTGGGTACAGGGTAGAACTTAGAAAAATTATTTACCTAGAGAATAAAATCATTAAATCTAATTTTCAGAGATTGATAATATTAGTGACAGTTTTATTAGTAACAAACCATGTGAGTAAGACAATACTACCAGGTTAATTTATAATATAACGATGATAATTGGGAATCAGAAAAATTGTTCTATTGTTAATCTACCATGTTGCTCTTTAAGAACTTTTGTAAGCTTAAACAATACGTGCTTTTTGCAGTGCAATGGAAAAGCAAATTTAGTTATAGAAATATATATATCTGCTCGCATTTATAAAAAGGTGAGAAAGCTAAACATTAGACAACATACACCTCCACAAGCAATTACGATTATTGAAGAAATACATGCACAACTTATCTCAAAGTCAGCAAAATTTAAAGATTCCTGGAAAAGGGCTTGATTTTCCTACTTGCAAATATGCACAACTAGCAAAGCATGATTATTCTTGGAAGAATCTGAAATGCCAAGTGAACTGTGGTAGCTGGAATAATTAATACACCAGGAAGAATTAATTTCTTTCTCTCACCACCCTTTGTAGCTGCTGGTACATGAGGCAGTCTGTTAGGATTTTGCTTTCTATCTACCTACAACTTCAAACCAGAATTCACTACTGATCGGGAACCTAGGGGCGGTGTTTAGTTGCCTTGGGCTGAGATAATCCAAACAGCTGGAATCTATTTCAGAATTGTGTGGCTCCAGCTGGACATACCCTTGAAAATATTCTTTTTCAGAGCTGGATTTTCACTATAATCACAGAATTTAGTTTATAAAATCTAGACATAAATGGCGGTCCTCCACAGGGCCAGTTCGACCTGGTTGTCGAGATACAGAAAAGCCATCTGTTTATTCATTCTTCTTCTCTAGCACTTGAGACTGTCTCACTCTATTAAAAGGCCTAGAGGTCTAGTTCCTGTTGAGATTTTAAGACAGGACGAATGAATTTAACTATGAAGTGCTGCATGCGCTGCCGAGGAACGCCTGGGACTCATTTAGGGAAAGCCTCTTTATAGCATGCTTGCTACTCATAAACCTAATAGCAAATTTGTTCATCTTTGTCTTGATTACATTAAACCAGACAAACAGATCTAAAGAAAAAAATGTTTTGCTAACAAGCGGAGAAAAATGTATCATCAAAAAAACTGGCATACCAGCACAACTTGCAGAGGCAAAAATGAATCAAATGATCAGAAAACTACTAAGTTCCCAGTCAGCCTTACCTAACTTCCAATCTCTGTCTCTTTGGGAAAGTCACAGACATATTCTGTGGCTAGAACCTCACTGTGTCTCCGTCACCTCAATGAACATCAACATCCATCCTCTAAAATTCATCAAGAGTGGCTCCCAGTTTAAAGTTTATTTAACTTTTTAAATGTAATGGTGGACAAGACGATTTCCCCAAAAAGGGTCCCAAAAACACGTTCTAAGTATTTAATTTTAGCCGCTTAAAGTATGAGGGCCAGAACCTATTGACAGTATGGCCTTTGAGCGGGGAATGGGAAGTTGTCATGAAAATTGCTTTCTCTTTTACCGATTATTCTGGCAAAGAATAGGTTCAAGGCGATTGCCTAAGAAACTTGCCTATAAAACTTTAGGTCCACTCTATGAATGTCTTCTAAGCAATTAGGGAAGGCATGTACAGATTTTAAAGTCTTTTAAATAAAAAGGGGGAAATCCTACAAGAGTTAAAAATGTATATTGAGAGTTGCCAAAAAGAATCTCATTATTAAAAAGAAACCAGAAAGAGATCACCGCTCCCTGTGGATAGTGATAGCATTTGGGCCAGAAAGATCAGGTTAACAGCGCCATGTACAGACTAGACGATTCCCATCAGTCAGTTTCCCAACCTATCACTATGCCCTGCAGGAGCTCATTAAATACTTACTACCTTTAGTAGCTCATGCATATAAAGCCTCATAAAAGATTTCTAATGTTGAGAAACAAAGAAAAATAGATATTATTGTAAACTATGGATTTTTTTTTAAACTAAGAGAAGGTGATTTATTTAAAGGTGGTGAAAAGGGGGAGAAGAAAGATGATAGACAGCTACTCAATGAGTAAGGAGCATTTGAGAGCAAAAAATTCCTGAACTACGGATTTGTGATCAAAGGTTTTGTCATAATGGGTAAATTCACTTCTCACTTTTTTCATTGACTCAGTGCTAAACTAACCAGTGCGTTAGACCCTGGGCATCCAGTCACAACCAGAATGGACATATTCACTGCTTCATGCACATTATGCTCACTCCGAGTCCTTTTGTTCACTCAATAGACATTTTTGAGGACCTACTATGTGTTAGGCATTCTGCTGTTTAGTGGAACATGCAAGTAAACCAAAAAGACAAAAGTCCCTGATCTTATTGAGTTTATTTTTAGTGGAAAAGCCCACATAATAAATATTAAACATGATAAATGCAAAAATGGTAAACTATGCTGGAAAGAAAAAGTATTACAGCAAAATAAGGAGCTAGAGAAGGAGACCCAGGAGTTCAGCTCACCTAAGGGTGGCTGTGGAATTTTCATCAAAAAGGTGATGTATTTGAGCAAAGGCTTGGAGGAGCTGGGTGAACTGGCCATGCAGGTGCTGGAGGAAGAAAGAGCTAGACAGGGCAAACAGAAAGTGCAAAGGCCTCAAAGCAAGGGGGTAACTGGAATTTTTAAGGAACAATAACTATGCTCCAAGCAGAATGAGCTACGGACAGAGTAGAAAGTGACCGAGTCAGGGAGGACCCAGGCGGCGGGCCTCGTGCACAGTACAGAGGTGTGCACTACAGCGGTGGAAAGGTGACTGCAAAAATCAAGTGACAAACACTGACAGCTGGAGCATGAGTGACAGCAATAGGGCTTGTGAGACGTGAGTGAGAGCGAAGTCAACAGGACGCCCTGTCAGACTGGTGTGGAACACGAGAATGAAAAAGGAACCGGGAAGCCGGATGTGGTGACGCAGGAGGATTGCTAGTTCCCGGGCAGTCTGGGCTGTTCCACAGAGAGACACAAACTCAAAAATCAATCAATCAATAAATGCAAGAAAGCCAGGAAGACTAAATATTTTTGGCTAAGCAGCTGGAAAGATAGAAACGTATTTAAATGAGAGGAAGAAAATTCAGGAGAATCATGACTTGAGGTTTGGTTTTGGATTTCTTTTCTTTCACAGTACAGATGGCAGAGGGCAGGAGAAGGTCAGGGTCTCCATTAGGAATGTGTTAAACTTCAGATGTCCATTAGATAGCTAAGTGAATACCTCTTAGAAACCCACAGTAGTTTCATACAAGTGTGGAATTTCAAAGAGATACACTTGAGGATCATCTACACACAGAAGCATTTGGAGTAAGGAGGCTGTGACTTCACCAAGGGGGTGAAGGGGGCTGAGACGAGGACCATGACTAGCCCCTGGGTCACAGCAACATGAACAGGTCTGGGAGAAGGGTGAAAAAACAAAACAAAAACAAAAGCCATTTGACCCAGCTACTCCCCTTCTAGGTATCTTCCCGAAAGAGTTAAAGACAACATATGACAAGGATATAAGTTTATAGTAGTACAAGCCCACGTTTGCACCAGTACAACTTATAAAACCCATATTTATAGCAGTACAGCTTATAAAATCTAAATATTGGAAGCAAACTGTATGCCCTTCAACAGATGAGTGGAGAAAGAAAACGTGGTATTTATACACAGTGGAGTACTACGCTGACATAAAGAAGGATAAACTTAGGTCATCTGTAGGAAAATGGATATACCTTGAGACCATAATGTTAAGTAAAAAAAATTACTTAAATGTCACATGCTTTCTCTTATATAAGAAACCCAAAATATAAATAACAAAATGAAAGATAGTAGGAGGTAGGAAGGTAGATTTTCCTTGAACTAGAAAGGGATCAAGAGATGGAGTGAGGGAGGTGAGGAGAAAGGGGATGAGAAAAGAATTAAAATGTATTATGTGCACGTACCAACTCCACACGAGGAATGTAAGCATCACGTACTGCAAACAGAGACTAAGGAAAGAAAGAAATGAAGAAGGGGCAACCTGGGAGCTGGGAGGAAAACGTCCGTGTGGTACCTAGACATCAAAGGGGAAAAAGTACATTAGGGAAGAGGACGTGATGAATTATGTCAAATCCTGCCAAGTGAGATAAAGATTGAGAGCTCACTACAAAATTTAGCACGGTAATGAAAAAAAAAAAAAACCCTAGAAAAATCATTGAAGATCATTAAAGGTGAAAAGACCCCTTTCACAGATCTCTGTAATATTTAGTAGTTGATCACTTGCTAATAATACATTTTCTTCTAATTCTACAAATATTAACATTGGAGTTCACCATTTCTCTTTCTGTCTCTCTCCATCTCCATCTCCACCTCCCTCTCCATCTCTCCCTGATTTGTACACAAATGTTAAAAGGATAAAGAATTTCTTCATTCTGAAGAAATATGCACAGTAATGTCCTAAATTACTATCTCAACTCACCTAGGTGGAGGGAGAAAGACATTATTTATGCAAATTTTATCACTGTAACCTTCCAGTTTGTGAGAAGACTATTCCTCTTGACAAGAAAAATAAAAGAAAAACTTAATCCCTATGTATCAGCCCATCTATCAAAAGCTGTACTTAGTCACAGTGTATGTTTTACATGGTTAGTGTTAATACATTTATGTTTGTATGTTATTATGAATCTACTTACACATTCCTTCATATAGTGTACATATAGAGACTCTTACTGTTTTTATCCTTCAATTCCTATCTTGATTGAAGTCCCTCGTACTCCACCTATTAATATTTACTACATTTTCTTCCATCTTCTCTACAAAATTAATATCACACAACAGGTAAGACAAGAATAATTATGAATCTACCCTCTTTCACTTCATATTTTATGAGATCTGTCTTTCCCATTTCATGTTTAAGACAGATTCATAAATGTAAAATCTGGTAATAAGAGGTTGTACATTTTTCCATTTCTTGCAAAAAATGGTCTCTATTTATATTCCCATCACAATGTATCAGTATCTCATTCCCTACACTCTCACAAAGTATGAGTATGGTCCTTGTGAAGAAAAACTCTAAATTGGTAGGTTGCTTTATTTACGTATTTTCAATTATGAATATTTAGCTTTTGTTGTTTGGAACTACTAATTTTTTTAAAGCACCTAATTACACCTTTTATTCATCTCTCTTTAAAATTATTGCTATCTTTTCTTCAATTAAGAGAGCTTTTGTTATATTAATGACAACATCTTGCCCACTTGTCACTTATTTATCAGATCTTCTGCAAATGTGAAGGAGGCCAAGAGATAGAGAGTGAGGGGAGAAAAGCAAAGGAAAAAGGATGCAGAAAAAATTAAGATGTATTATGTACATGTACCAACAACTCCCCATGATGGATGTGAGCACTGTGCGCTGCAGATATGCACTAATAAAAATAAAAATAAAATAAAATCTCTATTGGATTCTGAAGCACCCTGTCTCGCTGTTTTTTTTTTTTGTCTTTGTGAATTCTTAGATCACTTTTCATTTATGTTTTAAATATATTTTCTAAATATATTTATTTTTCCAGACTTCTGTGTATCCACATTGTCTTCTGGGTTATTTTATGGTATCATTTAGAAATTTTAATCTATGCTCTATCTAGAGTTTCTTTGTGTATTTATCAATACATTTTCATTTGACCGAAAACCTAACAGATAATGGAAGGGAAAGTAGAAGGAACATGTGTGTTGTATGATTGGCTTTCTTCTGTCCCTTTTCTGCTTGAAAATATCCCCTGTGGCATGCTGCGGGACAGTGTATTCGTTGGATATAAACTACAAATATTTGAACTTAACAAATATAACTGGGGTCGATTCTGTCATCTAGTTGGATCAGACAGTTGCCTGAGGCAGGAAAAACATTACACAGAGCAAATTCTTTGGGGGATTGTTTTTCGTGTGAGAAGCTAGAGGTGATAAAAGACAAGGCATTTCCCATTCTGTGAAAGGTGAATTAAATCAGAATTTAATGATCTTGTAGAAGCACCATCTTGGGCCCATACACACTGTTATTCCAATAGTGCTGAAGGATTAAGGCTGCTTAAAATACTGATGAATATGTGAGAGAAAAATTTTAGTAACTACCTATGAATATTCAAAGTCTTTTACTATTTTGAACAGCAGTGTGTGTGTGTTTATGTGTATGGAAATGGATGTGCGCAATAGAGAACTGGAAAAATAAAGTACATGAAGAAAAAAGCAATTTTACCTTTATTTAACTCTGGTGTTTGGAAGGCTCATACAAAAATCCCTACACAATTGAAAATATGAAAATCTAATCTTTTTTAAAAATTTGATGTTTCCTAGATGTTAGCAACATGAAGAATTAATGGGCTGTTAGTGTCACAAATACCTCAAAACTACTTTTTGACTATTGAACCCAACTAAGTCCTCTTCAAAAACCTACTATGTCCTATTCCTGTCCCAAGGCCTCCAGGACTTCCGGTGTTTACAAGTCAGCGCGTTCCACTTGGGAGGTGTTGACTCCAGGCCAACAGGTACTGCAGTCTCCCACTGGGTGTCACCAGACTCCATCAAGTGTGGCAGCTTCTCATCAGCACCTCTGTGCTCCAGAACGCACTGTCCACGCCATCCTCCTGTCACCAGGGCAGTGGATGGTCTGGGACACCACAGGAAGGGATGCTCTGTCCCTCTGTAGGAGGCAGGTGATTTCAGGGGCCCCTAGTAACATTGCTGAGGACTTCACTGTCTGACAGTACTTGCATTAAAACAGCTCTTTCAACCTTGAAATTCTCGTTGGATGAGTATGTTTCTATTCTGTGCCTGCTGAAGCGAGAATGCCCGACTTTATCCAAAGATTCTTAAAGGCAAAGAACACCATCATGTGTCCTTATGGGAAACAGAGTGGTAGATAAAGGGTAATTACAACTCTGCTCAAATCTCACTCTGCTGCTATCTGCTTTGTCAAACTGATAGCTTTCTCTTTACTTCTTCAAGCCATTGGTGGAACAAAAAAGAGACTTTTTCTCAAAAGGATGTACGTGGATATGTGAATACATTTGTGTAGAGTCAGAATTTGTTGGGAACAGAACTTTCCCATTTTCTGCACACGTGGCTTCTCCCCTTGACATTTATGACTCAGTATGTGAGTATGTTGAACTGGTAATAAGCAGACAGGAAAGTTTGTTGCTACAGTAAAATGGACATGGCCTCACACAGCGTTCGAGCTGTACGCGAGGAGTGGTCTGAGTGCTTTTCAACTGTACACAAGACACAGTTAATGTAATTCCTGCTAAGTGCAAGAGATTTTATTGATGACACAGCATTTTTAAAACATATATATGGCACTTAGAAGTGAGTGAACCTCACCTATATTTTAACTCTGCGAGTTGTATCTCAGAATTAATATCATCTCCCTCATTTAGATCCAACGTTCTTTACAGTTTAAGACACAGTAGGGGCTGCATATATATTGATTATTGTAGTAAGAGAAATGTAAGGATTGCAAGAGTTCCTATCACAATGTTCTATTGCTTTCTGTCCAGATACTTCACGTAACTTCTGAAGAATAACTTCACATAACTTCTGAGTTGTATCCTTTTTTTGAAGGCTGAGAGGGGATTAAGGATCCTAATTCATGTTCATGGAGAAACTAAGGCATGAAAACACCTTATGTAATATTGACAGCTACCATCTATTGAACACTTACTATTAAATCTCACTTTTAATTTCTCTCCATTTTTATAAATTTGGGCAGCAGATGGCACTTCACTCAGAAAGACTAGGACACTTGTTTCTCTGCCCAACAGCAGCTAATTTTGCAAACCAAATTCCTCACTCAAACCACACTTCCTTGCTGAAAGCCAACAGGATCTGGAATGTACTTTAAATGAAGTGAACCATCAAATAAAGCAACCTCCCAGTAAGTGCAATAATTTTAAAGAATTTATGCCCATTTGATCCTAAAATTTTATGTAATAACTTTTATCCAGAGACTAGGCTGAAAATTTTTACATTATAGGATCCTTTTTTAATTGTTATGAAAATCTTATGGGTAAGTATACCTTCAATTTACAAATGATGAAATATCACCTTTTTTCCCTTCAAATCTTTTGTTTTCCTACAATGCAGGCATTTATATGCAGAGTCAATAAATAATGCTATTTTATTAGGTAGTACTTTCCGTATTTTTCACTGAAAGCACAAAATAGACCTATTGTCTGAATTAAAATAAAAATAGCAGTACTTCAAGTGAAGTGTGTGTGTGTGTGTGTGTGTGTGTGTGTGTGTATACACGCATGCACTGTGATTTACTGTGTATTATTCTATTTTTCATCTGGGCAGATGTTAAAGAGGGCCTGACCAGGAAAGGAATAAATGAGAATATAACTGCTGAACTGTAGTAAAGTATATACTAAAGGATCAAGTGAATTGCTCTCATTAGCCAGTATAGGACCCGTCAAGTGGCGGATTAGATGTGACAACAAAGGATGAGGTGTAAGTGACACTGAGGCTTGGGATCCTGGGACGTGTTTGGGAATGAAAATGCAGGCAGTTGTAGATGGATGAGTGTGAGGCCCTGCAGGCCTTTGTGAGGAAGGCGAGCAACATTGTCTGCAAGGAGAGATAAAATTTTAGAAATCACTTTAGCTAAAACATAAGTGATATCCCTTTTCTAAGATGCTTTAGGTGCAGTAACTCATTTAGTCCTCCAAACAAGCCTATGCGATATGTAGGGGGTTGAACAGCATCCTCCCCAAAACAATGTCCACCTAGAACCTCAGAATGTGATCATGTTTGGGAAAGGGGCCTTTGCGGGTGTAGCTAGGAGGGAATTATACAGGATTAGGTATGCAGTGACCCAAATCCAGTGATCGGTGTCCTTACAGTAGAGAAGGGTCACCCAGAGACTCAACAGGACAGGTCATGTGCAGAGAACGGCCCTGGTGAGAGCGGCATTCTGAGGAATATCGGGCCACCAGCAGCCCGGCCGGAAGAAGCAGGACTCTCCCTCGAGCAAGAGCTCGAGGTGTGGCAGACACCTTCCCGCAGATGTCATTAACCCCCAGGTGTGAGAGAGTAATTTCCTCTCTCTGAAGCCACCAAGTTTGTGGTAATTTGTTAAACAGATCCCGAGAAACTCATACAAAGTGTACATTTTTATTACTGCATTTTATAAGTGAAGAAAACGAAGCACCGATAAGGCCTCTAATGAACCCTTGCAAGGTCAGAGGGCTAAATGGAGCTGGATTTCAAACCCAGACTTTCTGGCTTCAGATTTTCGCATGCAGCTGCTACCTACACTGCCACTATTATTATTTTTATTACCTGATAATAGAGTGGCCTAACCTGTGTATGGGGAAATGGTGACGGAATAGCACTAGCTGGAGGCAAACTGTTGCTCTGAATATATACAAGACCAGGTTCAAGCCACTTTTCCCTATCTAGCTATTTGACTATAAAACCTATTATTATACCTAATATTTACTGTCTTGTCAAAACCCAACATAACAAAATAAACACGTTTGCTATCTCAGTGGCAATCAAGAGCTAACAAAGACATGAATTTACTTGCAGTCATTTATGACAACATCTGTGCTGATTATCTAAATCCGCTTCATCAGAACCAATTGTTTACCTAGCTTCTTTTACAGCCTGATTTAATGGTTTCTGGGACCTACAATTCTGTAAGGTCAACTATATTTCCGATCTTGTCTCCATATCAAAAAATAAATAGGATTTGATTGTAGATTATGTAACTATAGTAAGAACGTACCTCGAGACTGTAATGTTAAGTGAAATAAATCAGATGCAGAAGCTTAAATATCACATGGTTTCTTCTCTTATGTGAGAAACCCAAATAATAAATAAAAAGCAAAATAAAAGGTAATAGGAAGGAGGGAGATAGATCTTTCCCAAATGGGAAGGGGATTGAGAGACGAAGGGAGATGGAGGGAAGGGAAGGAAAGCGGAGGGAAAAAGGATTTAAGACGTGTTATGTACATGGACCACCTCCACATAACGAATGTAAACATTATGTACTGCAAACATGTACTAATTAAAAAAAAAAAAAACTACGTTTTATTTGATGACAATGCGTTACGTGGCCAGACATGCTTTCAGACCCTTTGGAGGGAAGTTATTTCTCTTTGATACTCTGAATCATTGGTTAGTTGAAGCAAAACTTCAGATTTCTCAGCAATATGATGACTGCAGTCAGAATGGAACTTCTGCTGTGCTGGTCGGATACAGACTGTGTTGCGTTGACTCTTCACAGTGACCCGCTGAAATTCTCTGAATTATAGATGTGAAAGAGAAAGAGTAGAGAGGACAAATAATTTAAAGAAGATTACACAGCTTCAAATGGGTCAGAGCTGGAATTTGAGCCCATGGTTCTCCTACTCCACCCATCTCCTTTCTTTGCTAACTTTGCCTGTACCAAATGAAGATGGTTATCGATCCCACAAGGATTGTGTACAGGATTTTAATCGGTCAACTTGCAATGGGTCTTCACTTTTTATATCTTTTATCTGATGCTGTTTTACACAGAGCTGAAGGGCCGAAAGGTAATCCTCAGCTACATGGAAGACAGGTACTATTAAACTGGAGCGGATAGACTCCTGAAGCCTACTTTATATACTGGCTGTCCAGAATAGATACCTGCCTGTTTCTAGATGCGTATTTCTGCCCATTTCGGATGATTGAATGGCTAAAGGCAGATAGCGCGCTTCACAATTTAAGAAAAATAAAAACGGCAAGACTTTCTGTTATTTATTTAGCTCAACCTCATTTTATACCAAAATTACAGATTTTTCTAGTTTTTAAACATGATTTTCTAATTGTAAGTGTGAAACTTTGGAAAGCAGCAGAGGGAGCTGTGTGTGGCAGCAAGGAGCTGTTGACGTCTGGGGGGTCTTGAATGTGAAGCCTTCCTGGTTCCACTGCCAAAGAAAAAAAAAAACAAAATACTGACTCAAGTCCCCTAGCCCACGTGGTGTTTATCTAAGGGATCAGAACACTTCTAGGGGGATCTCCTGGCCAATTACCAGGGGCAGAACAGAACATTATTTATCCAGCACACACTGGAGTGGCTCCACGGGCTCTGTTCTAGTCTATTGAGTAATTATACAATTAGGTAAAAAAATACATTTATCTCGAGGATTAAACTGCCTGTCTGGGAAACTAGGGATGCTGATATAAATGCAAAGAATTCTTTGGTTTGGTCTTACAAGTAAAATGTGGGACCTGCGGCGATTCAGCAATTAATTAATCTTGCTAAAAAGAAAGCAAGCTTTGGCGTCAACAAGAAGGCTGTGATATTTACTTTTGGAATATTTCACATAGCTAGTTTCAGTGTATGGAGATGTTAATTAAAATTGATTCACATTGAAACGAAGACTCTCAGGTCTTTCTCTTTTTTATTATGGTTTTGTAAGATACAGAAAAATGTATCTTAATCCAAAAAAAATTAAATTCACGTTTCATGTTACTCAAAAACAAATAGCTTGATGTAGCAATGTTTACATTATCTAAGTGTTGAAACATTCTGCCACGTTTTGGGTTGTTCGAGGTCATAGAGAATTTTAGTTCTCATTTATGTAAATGAGTGTTCACGTACTTTATTTTCAATTTAAAAAGAGATTAGAATTTTTCTTAAATTTGCATCAGGTGTAGGACACATCTGTTCAAGCTGTAATCATAGATTAACTAGATAATAAAATAATCATCAAATAATATTTTACCTACCACATTCTAAGACAGCCAACAGAAAAATTAATTTTATTATTATTTTCATAAAGTAAGATTGGTGCAAAGAAGAACACAGAGCCAGGCATGGGGCTTCATGCCTGTGATCCCAGCATTTGGGAGGCTGAGGCAGGAGGATCACTGTGAGTTTGAAGCCAGCCTGGTCTACACAGTGAGACCCTCTCGTAAACCAGCACCCCCCTCAAAGGAAGTACACAGAGATTAACATTATCAGATAGCTAAGAATCTGGCAGACAAATCTCTCTCCCACATCTCTTCATGCAAAGAGTATTTCCAGGCATGTTATTTGAAATCTAAATGAGTCACTTAATAGTTGAAAAACACGGAATTTTAAAGACAATAGAATACCCAAGTTCTACAGTTGTACATAACTGTGAAAGATCAATAGAAAAACATTTTGACAGAAAGCATTTCACGAGTACTAATTAACTTATTGTCAAGGAGCAGTGATAAGGCTAGAAGCTTTTGGGGCATTCTGTTTGACCTCACCAACCTCAGTGCAGACCTAAAGCCAAAAAGCAGAGTAGTGTTGGAAACTGCAGACCCAGTAATCCTTCTACTCCTCTCTCCTGGTTTTTGCACACATACCTTTAATGACATCATAGGCATTGATGGGTACCATTTACTTGTGACTTTAAGGAAGATGAATAGATGGAAAGAAAGGGTAACTCAATTCGTTCTTCTAGATGTCCAAAATCCTTAATTTACAGAAAATGTTAACGACACTAGGAACTGTTCTAAGAGATCTGTACTACTACTCACAAAAAAGAATAGTTTTTCAAGTCAAACATCAACGTAATAAACAGTAAAACCAAATCACTATAAATAAAATAACACTTATTGTAAGTAAATATAAAAATAAATTTTAAACAAAAAAATTTGTGGGTTTTTGTTTTTGGCCACCCAAATTCTATTTTAAGACCTATTTTTACACAACATAAAATTTATCATACAGCGGTAACTCTCAGTATGTGAAATATGTTTGCTTTTCACAGAACTACTATAAAGTGAATCAAAACTTTTCTACAGATCATAAAATGAACTCAAAAAGGACACTCTCTTCAAAGTTTGGAGGGGGATACTCAGACTTCTGTCTTGTATATGGTAATTAATAAGCAACTAAATTTTAAGTAAAATACTTCCCCAATTTTCACAGTATGAAGGATAATTATTACTCTAATTATTAATTGCTTTCTAAAATAAACCATAAGAAGAGCGTCTCACTGTGGTTGTCTGCAACATTGAACAGTTACGGCATTGTAATTCAGTCCAAGAATTCATTGCTCTAAAGGAAAACGTCTATTGTTTTAGGGCAAAATTTTAACTTTTGAAACCAAATAAACTACTTTGTATGGAATGGAAGAATCTTGAAAGTCTGCCTTGCCCATTAGATACTTGAAAAAAGAGTTTAAGGAAACTTCCGTAGCATGTAGGAGATGAGGTATTGATCCGAGCTAAACTGCTAACTAAACCACATGAGCTTTCACCCCCCACCCCGTGGCCTTGAAGGACACCAGCTTTGAACCTCTGAACTCTGACTGATCCCCATTTCCCATCATTTCCTGCCCTGAAAAACCTGGTGGCTGCCACAGAAGATGAAGTTTTTCAGAAAATAACAGAATAAGAGGGCATGGGCACTGTATTTTCCTGTAGTGTGGAGCACACAACACATGGAATAAACTATTTTTTAAAAACATAGAACTTTAAATTTTTCGATGTACACTTTCTTGCCTTTTAAAATACATATTTTGCAAACAAGAAGGGGACCAGGAGATGGGAGAGATGGGGAAGGAGGGGGGAAGCGGAAGTACAAAACTTAAGATGTGTCATGTACGTGTACCAACTTCCCCCAATGACTGTAGTCATTATATGCCGCGAACATGTACTAATAAAAATAACATATACATTATGATAAATAGTGCAGGTTTTTCTCTTCCTAACACAAGGTCATTGTTTCGATTAACTTTCCTTCTACACAGTGAGGAGTCGTGTCTATTTTCTGCTTCTTTCCTCCTCAGACACCAGCTCTCGCAGCTCTAGAAGGATTTCACTTGTTGCTACTCCCACTGCTCATTTCCTTTTTCTATTACCGCCAGATTGCCAGGGTTGAGGAGAGTGAATGACTTTCTAAGAGTTAAATAATAGTGGCAATAGAGTGAGCTACGACCTCAGAGTCAAGAGGAAGGAGATGAGAGGCATCCAAGCTCCCAAAGACCTCTATAAATTCCAGTTCCAGCTACATTTCGAGTTGAAGTCTCTTTGGGGCTATTTTGATGAAAGCTCTAACCCTAAGTTAGCTCGTTGGAAGTTAATACAATCAGGGAAGCAGGTATTGATCATAAAATGGGTATTGATTATAAAATGCCACAAAATGGTTCAAGAGTTTTGTGCATAGAAGTCCCATGAAAAGACTAAATTATCATGTTGGCCTAACTACTGAGGATAAAGAAAGCACAGCTGGTTCCAGTTGGTCGTTATAGCAGAAAGGATACAATGGAGAACACAGATCATAATTTCAATGTAATTTTCATACCATGAGCTTAGAAGATTCTTGAAACTGTAACCTTAGGACACTCTTACTCCTACTTGGTATTTTGCTTCTTAATGAAGGAATCGAAATTGTAAATCTTCCCCGGAACTTGACCTAGGGTGTTTAGAACTTGATAGTTCATTTGTTTAAAATAATACACAGTCCAGAACTTTGCATAGAGTTCAAGTTTAATAAATATTTGTATCTTGATTGACAGGAATGTTGATATTATTTACTGTCCCACAGAAAATCCTCAAAAGAAATAGTACAATCAGTTCTGCCACAGCTAAAATGTGGGATACGCTGTCACAAGAAAGAACTTACCCAGAAAGGAATTAATGACATTGTTCTTCCAGTTATCTTACAGGTCAGATTCTGTTTGGGACTTCAAACAATAATATAACGTTTTAAGAGGGACTATGTTTAGACAAGTTTTATAGACCAGCATGAGTTTGTGAAGAATGTAATCCTACCCTCAATTTACCCGATTTCTTAATTTATCTTGACATTTTTATGTCATAACACATTTTACTTGGATTTCCATTAATTCATTTGGGAACTAACATGAAGAGTAGTTTGACTTCTCACAAGTTGTAGCTATTATTTAGAAAAAGAAAGCCATGTTGGCGTTGTAGTCAGCCACTCATACAAATAACAGCCGTGGAAACAGGCAGATGAACTGAGGCAAATATACTCAAAGGAGTCTAATTTCTAAAACTTAACTCTGTGAATCAACTTCTTTGTGCCTTCTCCCTATCCTCTGTCTTCAAAGCATTTGCAAAAAATATAACACATTAAGTAATCTATTTTTTATTAGTACATGTTTGCAGGATATGTTTACACTCCTTGTGTGGAGTTCATACATGTACATAACACGTCTTAATTACATTCTTCATTTCCTTTCCTCCCTTCCCTCCCACTTTGCTCCATCTCTTGATCTCCTTCCCATTTGAGAAAGATCTATCGCTCTACTTCCTATTCTCTATCTTTTATTTTGCTCTTTATTTATAAGTTGGGCTTCTCATATAAGAAAAGTCATGAAATATTTAAGCTTGTGTGTCTGATTTATTTCACTTAACATCATGGCCTCAAGATGATTCCGTTTTCCTACAAATGACTCAAATGGATTTGTCTTTATGACAGTAGTCTTAAAAGTTATCCCAATAAAAAAAAATTAAAAAAAAGTTATCCCAAAGTATTCTCTTGTCCCCACATAAAGTCCTAGGTCCTGAGCACAAGGTCCAGAAGACCCTGGAGAAGCCCCTAGCTTCTGTGCAGCACGCTCCCTCCCACAGACCCTATCTCCTGCCATGCTGTCCAGAGTCCCCACGTTATGTCACACTCTGTGCTACCCTATGTGCCAAACTCAGCTTCTGGAATTCACCCTTCGTGCCTCTCACCCCAAATCCCTCAAGCAATAGGGGAAGTTCATTTCATCTGTGAACCACTCCCCAGCTGTGACAGCACCAGCTATTTCTTCCTCTGCTTCAAATACCATTGTCCTTACTGAGTTTAGGAAACTGATAGTCTTTGCAAAACATTCTTTCCTATCTGCCTACATCTTTCCTGTACACAGAGACAGCATGTAGCTCATCGTGAGCTAAAGGAGCCTAATATAAGTCCTGGCAGATGACAGGCATTTTATAGATGTTTGTAGGGTGAGTGAATGGATGAATGAATAAAATGTACCAGAAATATATTATTTCCTAATACAGCTAAAATTAAGCCAGGATATACATCTTTTTAAAGTAGAATGGTTATTTACCCATAGATTCAGCTTTATTAAGAGTTTTCTGCAGTAGAAATGAAGATAAACAAAAATACTCCTAACAATGATTCTGTCCTGAAAGAATTCACAGTCCAGCAAGATCACACAGACAGGTGCCTATAATGCTTTTTGAGTCCTACAGAAGCACAGCTCGGAGGATTTAGAATGGAGGTGGAGTATGGTGCACAGAAAAGCCTTCTTTCTAGTAAATGTGGCTGCAGAAGAAAATGGAGAAAATCATAAAGATTAGAAACTATGTATTATTTTTAAGGAACTAAATGCAGCTCAGCATGGCTGCAACATTAAAAAAAAGAAAAAAAGGAGGTAGGGGAAGGAGGTGAGGCTCAGCAGGCATGAGGATGCCAAGATCATAAATTTCTCTGCATTATTTCCAGGGCTTTACAGTAAAGAACTATTTAAATTGATGTTAAAGAAGACAGAGTGTGCAAGAAAGATTTGTGTGGTCAGTGGTCTGGGGAAGGGAAGGTGCGCTGGAGAGAGACAAGATTGAAAGTGAGTTTTGTTTTATACATTGTTGTATAACATGAGTTAAAATACAAAAACTATTAAAAACAATGAAACTATGCATTTTGTAGAAAAAGGTACAGAAAGATATTATAAAAACATTTCCATTCAATTATGAGATGAGAGGACCCTTGGATTTTAGACAAGGCAAATAAGATAGATGGACAAATGGAAAAATGAAGACCATTGCTATTCCAACCCAATTTCATAGGACATCCTAAAAGGGGGGGGCTTTTGACACAGTTTAGCCGGATCCAGCACAGGGACATTTAGAATGGGGAGCCTGCTCATCTGCGGGCCTCACTCGTTGTTCTAAAAGGTACCACTTACTTTTCTGTAACAAGCAAGTTATAAAAGCAGATTTCCTATGTTGAAGCACTGCACAAGTATGAGGTGTTAGAAATATTACTTTCTGTGTAAATCTCTGCTTTAAGTAAAGCCAACAGCCAATTTCCAAGAAGGTAGCAAACTTATTACCGATTCCACATCTCTAAAGGAACAATACAAATCTTGTCCAGGAAAACATCAGAGAACAATGAACTTGGAATTAAATGAAAGAGGGCAAGTCTATAGTGATGACATCTGCTTATGCTACTATTAAGACATTATGTATTTTTCTTCCTGAAACTCCCATTAGCATTAGTAAGAATGGAATATGTGCATCTTAGCATGCTGCTGGTACAGGATTATTCCTCCTACCCTAATGGACATGATCCTATATATTTTTGCAGACAACAGAGATATTTCTCTATATTTAGCAACCACATATTATGCAAACAAGTATTTTATAGTGTACCAACTCAAATGTGAATTAAGTTCTAATTTGAGACTCCTTGAAGAAATGGCTGATTCTAGGACTAGAGCGAGGAATATACAAAAGAGCCTGGAGTATCTTGTAGCACTGAAAAGTAAGGACGTGTTATAACAAATGAACAAAATAAACATCTACAGTACTGGGCTATGTTGAAGGGACACAGGGAAAAAGCTCCTAATGGCCAAAGCTGGTACTATTTATTTAACCAACAAAATAAAGAAGTATTGGGTTAAATCCAAACTGTAATATAAGTATCCATGTATTCAGAATGATAAAAATAAATGATTCAATAAGTAGATTAATGGGAAATGAGAAGCAAAAAATTTCCAAATAATTTATGTATATACATTTTCTTCCTGGAGGTGGAATGTAATTCCTGCCCATTAAGTGTGAGCTGCACATGGTGACTTCATTCCAGAGAGTAAGAAAGTCACTTCACAGTGGAGAATCCTAACTCAGAAGATTACTCATGTTGGTAGTATGTATTTTTCAAATCCGGGGATGGAAATGTCATTTTGGTTCTGCAGCTTTTCTTCCAAAAAACCTATTACCCCAGTCTACCCCTGAGAAAAACATCATACAAATCCCAGCATGGAATGTCCTAGAAGATATGTAAGCAGTAATTTCCAAAATGCTCAAGGTCATCAAAACCAAGAAGTCTGAGAAACCGTTGGTCACAGGCAAGAGAAGCCCAAGCAGACATGATAGCTCCAGGTAACTTGGAATACATGGAACCCTGGGGTGGGTTCCTGGAACAGAAAATGGACCATTTTACTCACTTTCCCCACCACTGGGACAAGACACCTGACACCCACAATTTTTATGGGAGGACAGATTTATTTTGTCTTATGTTTTGGTCCACAGTTGGGTGGTATGAGATAGGATAGCACAGCAGAGGGGAGAGCTCCTGGAGACGTGGCACGCCAGCCCGGGAGCTGGGAGCAAGGGGAGAAGCTTGGGTGAAAGATAAACCCTTCCAGAGACCCCAGGGACCGGCCTCTTCCGGCCCACCTCTTAAGAGCAAGTCAGCTCTGAGCCCCCATAACTAAACTGCCATCCAAAACCCCACATGTTAATGAGCACACGAGGCTCTTGGGAGACATCTAGATATAAACCATAACAGGAATATTAGGTAAACTAATACAAATAAAATATGAGCTTTCATTAATAATAATTTATCAGTTATTATTAATCTAATAAATAATAATTTATCAGATTTATTAATTATAACAAATTAGATACAGTTCTATATTAATTATAACAATAAGACACAGCGAATAGGGATAACTAGGTATGCACTATATATGGTCACACTGTACTATCTTTCCAACTTTTCTGTAAATCCGAAACTCTTCTAGAATATAAGATTTATTTATGAATTTAAGCTGAAATTTGCTGTTTTAAAAGATAATAAAGATGCAAATCTGAACTTTCCGAATGGAATCAGAGGCACAAGGATTTCCAAACATGTTGGAAAGTGCTGTCTAGATAGTCCCGTCTATGGGACCTATTCAGACTGTTGCCTGTCTTTGTGATGGTCCCTGCAGGACTTCACTGTCTCCATTACAGTGTCACCTTCCGCAATTTGAGGTTTGCATGATGAGGAAGAGTAAAAATGGCATGAGCCATGTATTTTGCTTTACCATGACCTGGTCCAGCGTACTCTCCAGGCAACTGTGTAAATATGACTGCCCCTCTGTGAGCCGAAAGTGGTGTGGACACTAACTGTGGTGCGTACACTTGACTTGCACTACACTGCCTAGCAGATTAGTAAAGTTCTGTGTTTGTAGATGATTGACACGTAGGTTAGAAGCTGAAGGGGGAAGACTAATTCTGGAAGTGGGTGGCACCGACACACAGGTCTGTAGCCTGGATGGAATGAAGAGGAAAGGAATGAGGAGCTCCAGTCCTCGCCATTGTCTTTGGACATCAGTCTCCAGTGTCTTCGACCTTCCAACACGACTCTCACTGGCATCTCTACAGTAAGCTTCCAGGCCTTCAGCCTTCAACTGGTACTGGATCCTCCAACTCTCCAGCACACAGATGGCCACTGTGGATTCCACTGCCTCTGGCCTACTTAATAAATCCCCTACGTAATTATACATATATCTTCTATTAGTTCTATTCCTCTAGAGAACCCGAACTAATACAAGCGGCCTTACTCTCCTGCTACTAGGCCTGGTGTGGTTCTCCTCCTATCCCTGATAAATCCGCATAAATCCCTATTTAAAGGTTTAACCGTGGTATGCTACATCCCCTTGTGGGATTGCTTCCTCCAGAGTGTCCTCCTAGAGGGCTGGGACTTTGCTTTCCCCTCTGTACCCACACTACCTTAACACAGCTCCCCAAGGAGAGGCTCGTTTGTGATCTGGGGCAGTATATTATTAGTACTTACACAACTGAATGTTTCCATTTGCATAGTTGGGAGAGATCTAAAGATACCAGGTCTTGATTCAGCTGTTTAAACCAAACATACAAGTTAATCTTTTCATATGCTTCTAAGATTCAAAGTAATTTCAAAAGTTGAATGTGAGTCATATAGAGGTATTCATAATCGTAAGCCTAAGATTCATTTAAAAATAGGAAATGTATGTAGATAAGTGGACCGAACCATCCTGACGCATGGTGCTCTCCTTTGCAAATTCAGGTGACATCACAGGCAATTAATCACCTCGGGAAAAAGACCTCGCTGTGACTTCCAAGGAGGGTGCATTCTCAGACAGTCCTCCAACCTGAACCCACACTCTACGCTCAAAGATAAGATTAACCTGAAACTCAGTGGAAGAAATTGAGAAGCAAAGGAAATGAATCTAAAAATAGGAGTACACTTGGGTTCTTTTTTTAAAGAAAGAAGTAAGAGTCGCATATATTTAGAATATTCCTTGTTATCTAGAAATCCGTTAAATGCTTCTTGAGTTGAATAAATAAGTCCCACCCTGCACAGTAAATAAATTTAGGCAGCACACTCAAAACCTAGATTTAGACAGGCAGGCAAATCTGATGAATACCTGGGAGGACACCCACAAAGGGACAGAAACGTTTAAAAAATGTTGGCGATGGCATGGTTGAGAAGCTGGAAGATCTTGGCCCCTTCTCTCCCTGGCCTAATTTCACAGTGCAGGGAATAATGAGATCAGGACAGCATGGCTGGTAATTAATTCTGAGAATTTTTTGAGTCACAATTGTAATAGATTTGAAAGCAGAAAGAGTGAATTAGTCATAATTATCTCATTGTGAATTTACCTGGCTTGTCTAATTCTAGATGGCATTCACATAAACAGATATTTACATACTCATTCCTCTAGCAAGGATTGTTTCCTGTAATAATCTACGTTAGGACCCGCAGATTCACCATTAACAATCACTTTGTTCTTAAGAGTTCTGAAACACAAATCTTACTAATTTAAATGTCAATACCTCTGAGAGGAATATTAGTCAGCCGAGAAATAAGGAACCTGGAGCCTCAGAGGAGGGGCTAAGTGAAACGAAGGAAAAGGTGGATTTTGTTTAAAAAGAAACAAAACATCAAAGATAACTTCATAAACCTGCCTGAAGCTGAGCTCAGGAGTGGATATTGCATGGGGTGGTAATCCCCCAGCTTCTTAGGACCACGCATGACTAAACTAACTTTTCTATTCCCACAGGGATGAGCAGAGATTTCATTTTTCTCCGAGCCTCTTCATCCCTACTTACTGCAGTCCCCAGACCCCCTCTCTCCTCTGCAGGCCTATGTGGAAATGGGGAAGGGACGCGCCTCCCTTTACATTCAGGGATCAAACAATTATTCAAAATAATTCTACTCATTCTGTGACATTCCAGGAAGTTTCTTTACACTTTGTGCTTTGGTTTGCCCTCTTTTGCCATCCTGCATGACAGCGCTCATATCCATTTTACTAATAAGAGGCCCACCCATTGATTTTTATGCAAGTTGCAGGGATAAAAGTGATCCTGCTAAGGTCTGAATCCTGATCGCTTGTCCTCAAGAGTCCACGTATTTTCGTGTCGGGTCCCATGACGTTACATGATCAGCAGCTCTGTTAGATTGGAAAGTTATCCTTCATTTGTATTACATGTCCCACCCTGGCTACTGTCATCTACCATCCTCCAAAGACCAGTTTAAGCCTTCATATTGGACCAATTTGATTCCCTAGTGAGTTATTCCTTATTTACAAGTATTGCTTTATTATGAGAAGAGGTTGAACTAGAATAAAATGTCATGATCACAGCTGTCATTGGAAGGAAAATACTTTACAGCTTAAAAATTTCTCAAGCATCTGAAGATATATCTGACTTAGCAGAAGAACAATCTGAACAGTGAACTAGCTAAGATTTTTTTTTTTTGACAAGAAATGACAAAGAATGAGAGGAAGACGTTTCACAGAAGTAAATGAAAAATCTGACTCGCTGTGCATTCAGAGTGGTAATGCAATACTAATAGGCTCCGCTACACAAAGCCATTTTTCAGTCAGCTGCTTTGTTTAATGTTCAGATTTCATTTAAATCAATAGCACTTACTTTGCTGTCTTCAGTAGAAGGCATTTGAATTCCAGTAAAACACGCACATGCGCGTGAGCACACACACACTCACACACACAAACAGGGGTGGAAATGAGTCAGCCATTTCCTGTCCCGAGATTGAAATCCACTTTGCTTTTCTGAAAACATGATTCAAGCAATCCAACAATAATATAATTGGCTGTTCTGTAAATTACAGAGCTGACCACCACATAAACAAACCCCAGAGGGGTGTACGTGGGCCTTTGGCATTGGCTGTCATTTTTCTAATAAACTTCAGAACTTTCTACTTAAGTAATTGTAAAGCAGCATACTACACAAGGTAATGGAAAAGTGAGTCTGCTTTATATGCAAACCTCAACTTTTGTTATTTCTATGTATAATCTTAAATTTATGACTTGGCTGTGAAAAAAATGTGATCAGCACAAGGAACCTAAAATACAACAACCTACCCACCAAGAGTGCTATGCGAACCTCTGGCTTGAAGGAAGAGGATCCTACACAGTAAGTCCATCCCATGGCTGACTAAATGTTAAAATTTAGAGGATCGTTGTCAACTAGAGAGAGGCACATGTACTGCAGGGCTCTCTCTTAGTCCTATTCTGCCAGATGTATTTATTATACCCTTGGATAAAACTACAGAAGATAAGTTTATCCTAGCTGCAGATGACACTCTATTGAGTTAATTGGAAAGAGAACAGATGATAGAATCGGGGTACAAAATATGACACATTGATTAAACAGCCAACTGTAGCAATATAAAATTCTTTTAGGGTGACAGTGTTGGCTTGATTTTTTTGCTCAGAAAAGAAAGATGGGCTTAAAGTTTAAAAGGAGGAATGAATGGTAAATATGGAAAACAGTATAAGGATTAGAAATTATGAATTTATAGTCAGCTCACTATTTGTCAACAATGCATAGCTGGCATGAAAAGCAAATAAGATTCTGGGTTGCATGAACAGAATTAAATTTTCTGAAACAAAAGAAATATCAGACATAATTGAAGTCTTCATTCTGTTCTGGTCAGCTTACACTTTAAATATTAGGTCGATTTTAGAAGATGTACTTCTAGAACAATATAGGCACAACTCAATTTATTAGGAGATTAAGAATGAATGAGAAAAAAAAAACTAGCAGGCATAACACTGGGTGAGACAAGAACCGGATAGAGTCACAAATACGACCATCAGTATGAGGAGGCTGAAGTGATCTCACTTTTGAGTGGATGACAATGTGAGCAGGTTCCCCAGTTCATTACAGTTCAGTCACTCAACAATAACCAACTGTGTGCCAGGCGTTGTTCTAGAGGGTGAGAATATTCATTTGTACAGAATCGCACAGATCTAAAAAGGGAAAACCTCACGCGCTTACGAGACAGGCCAGCTATCTATGGATCAAGGTGGAATGGTGTGAGTGGGTGCAGCATCTCTGCAGGCCCTGCCTTTGCCACACAGTAACTCCTTACAGCTAAATGAGAGAAGGCAGGAGTCGCCTTAGTTTGCTCTATGTGTTTCATTTCGCTCTACTAACCAGTTATTCACTGGACCCTTCATAAAGTCCTGGCTGACTTTCTGTTACAGCCAATTTTCTCAGGAAAGTTCATCACATCTGTTGGTGGTTTGCTTTCCTATGAAACTTCTTTACTCTCAATAATATGCATGCTCCATTGCAATTTCGAGAATTATACTTTTCAGAGCAATTGTGATACTGTATTTAGCATCTCAATAACATTTCCTTTGTTTCCATGATTGAATCTTTTTTTTTTTAAACCAAGAACATATATTGGTACATTCTACTTACAGTGGTCACATTCATTACATTTATTCTGTACCTATACATGGTGGATTGAATCTTCTTAATGTGTTCGCAATGCACCATGTGTTACCTTTGCTTAATTTTGTCTCGAAATATTCTTTTTTTTAGATCTTAGGGACAGATACACTGAATAAAACATGTGGCTCTGTCTTTCTCTTTTCTTTTGTCATAAGCTGGAGCGTCACAAAGACATTTACTGGTTATAAACAAGAAACTAAATGACTGGTATTAATACTCCGATAGCCTCTGAAAAGGATAACTGTACTTTCTTAAACCTATAACTCATGTCTACAAATGTTTGTCATTGAGGGCTAATCTTAGGGGACCAATTGTCTAAGGATATATGAAAAGTGTTCAATAGAATAGCTTTCCTAAGTATTAGGATCCTACATTCTCAGGATATTTGAAAGCTAAATATAATGAACATCATGGGTCCTTAGGGCTTTAAGATTTTCCTTTAAAAATAATACTATTATTCTCTGAGGATACGAGAACATTATTGCTTAATTTAGCTTAGGCTAACTCAGAATAGAGCAGCAGAAATAATTAAATGAGTGAACATATATCTCTCCTTCTTGCCCACTGATGCCAAAACTGATGTGTCTTGAAAACGGGAAATCACTTAACATGAGGAAAATATCTTTAAAATGATTCACTTAACCTCACGCAGGGATGCCCCATAATCTCAATAATTACCCTGGAATAAACTACAATGTTGATGATTGCATTATTTGCTATGGTCTTACAACAAGCAAACATGGCATTCGTTAGCTTCACAGGAAGGAAGTTTACTGAAAGTAGCTATTAATGTGTCCGTTTATAGCCCACCTCCCTGAAAATTCCCCAAATCTGGAGAGAATACAGAGTGGAAAATTTCACTCCCCATTTAGACGTTGTGCAGCCTCAGAGGAAGCAGCTCCGGGCCTCTCGGGCGGATGAAATGGGGCTGGGCCACAGCGCCATGAGCCCCCGCCGGACCGCAACCCGATGGGGTGCGGGAACGTTTGTGTGTGTGAGAAATCAAAGCAGCCTTCCCTGGAACTGACATTCGTCAAAGGACCGATACACTTACATGCAATTTCTGCAGTTCCGATTCTGAAGAAACATTTTGGAAAAACGCCCCTATCTGAACTAGCATTCCTTGTCGTTCTTTCAACAGCTGTGACAAGGAGGGCGAATCGCTGTTTGCTCGGGTTTCTTCCGGCCCGCCTGGCAGGAGAAAGGGAGGCCACACTTCCTCCTGAATCTCCCCCAAATTCGAGTTCTTCTGCTTTGCTTACGCCAAGAAAAAAAACAACAATCGCTTGCTAACACTGGAGAGAGTAATTGGAGTTTATAGAAAAGTCACTGGAGATTTTTGAGATTATAGAAAAGAAGATATGTGAGGAAAGGGAAAAGAAAAATCCTTGTCAGTATTTTGGAAGCTGAAATTCTAGACTGAGGTTCTGAGATTCTTAATTTTTCCTTCCTCGGCCTCGATTGTTCCTATTCTACTCTTAACGAAACAAACTTTTAAATAGTATGACACCGAATGTCACGCTACTGAGTTGTGTGACTGAGACTAGGTCTAATTTGTGTTTTAGTGGGTGACCCTCGAGCACAGCTAGCCTGCTCAGTACTCATGACTCAGTACTCCCGACACCCCAGTCAAAACCAGAACAGTACCTTTCAGGGCGGGTGGTGTGTACACACTCTGCTTCCTCTGCTTCTGAGACACATTCTGTGGCTGTGGACGGATAGTACAAGTGTTAGATGTGGATAAACACCACACTGCCATCCGACCTGCGAGGGCAATAAACCCTGCTCCACACTCAGAACATGAGTTCTGAGACAAAATACACTCCAGCAGCTGCGCCTGTGGGGCAATAATGTCTGTTCACAGAAGTACTGAGACGATCAGGAGGGACCACGAGGATCCTTAGTAATGAAAAGCAGTCTGTAACCCTCTTGAGTTGACATAGTCAGTCTAGTGTCTCCGTTTACTTGGAACTGCAATGTTACAGTAATAGTCTTTTATTTGTTCAAAAGTCCTTTCTTAGAAAAACTGCTATATAACACTGGCACACTAGATCAGGATTAAGTTAGTGAACAAGAGATTTTTCCATTTAAAAATGATAAAATAGGAGCATATTTCAGGTTCAAAACCACCATTCTGTAATGTTATGGAAATATACATGGGATACGCTATTGATATACTATTTATTTATATGTATATATAATTTTGCTTGAGAAACTCCTTAACATGTTGATTTGTATTTTTAAGCAGCAAGGGTAGGAGTTTTCATTAGTTTTAGTGAAAGCAATTACTTTGGCTTTGAAAAGCTTATGTAGTAAAATACATAGAGTAACAAGACCCTGTTGGGGAGATTGTTCTATGCTTTTCATGCATATTAGAAAGAACACAATGTAAAGAACGTGAAAGAAATTAGACACTGTCTCATAAAGTTATAAATAGAACCAAGGCATTTTTCTTTATGCAAACTAAAGTTTAATGGCACTTGAAGCCTTTATCGAGATGTTAAAATTTACCTGATACAAAAGAAATCTATTAAAAAGTAAAAAATTCACCCCGTTGGCAAATGCCTATCCACTGAGCAAACAGTACAAACAGATTTCTCTGGATTAGAAAGCTTCTGTCTGCTACATACAGGTGCAGGCAGGGTGAGTATGAATGCTAAATGCATGATGCCTGACATTTCTGGGCATTTGAGTCATGCCCATTGATTTGCAGAAGAAATCACCTCTAGAATTTCTTTTATATCTTCCATACACATATTCAAAGATCAGGTATAAATTTAATTAAAGAGAAATGCTTTATTGATATTGTAACGGTATTAAGCTCAAGTGATAAAAATTACTTTATATTTGTGTGCAAAGTTAGTTTTAAAAGGAACTTTGTATTTACATCTCACTCAATGTTTTCAAAAGTCTTGCGAGATAAAATTTGATATTTTGTCCTTTCTACATTTTCCTATTTAGGAATTGCTCTATGTCTATTCATGTACTCATGGGATTTAATTTCTAAACCCACAGAGCATCCTAGCCAATATTTGCTCCATTTCTGAACAAACATTTTCTCTCATCTTTGTGTTTTATGTAATCTACATTATTAGCTCACCCAGCTCCCTTGATTGCTGTTTTCTGTCTGATCTTGCACATGAGATGTGGAGGGACAGAAGATGACAGCGTTCAGACTTGCTGCTGAAATTGCGTCTATAAATACGTTTCTTGATGGACCCTTTAGTTCTGGTTAGCCAGGCGTCGGAGGACATCACTGGGCCCCCAGACTCTGGTTTTGGGGTGTGCTTTGGCTCTAACACCAGAAGATCACTTCAGGTGTACCTGCTACCACCCTCATCTCCTTGCTTTGGGATTCCAATACTGCCCAGCCCCAGTCTGTGCTGCTCATAGACATTCACTCACTAACCTAGAGTTATTGATACCATATCTTGGCACTAAAGCCAATGTTTTATTTGAGATGTTCGTGCAGAGCTGAGCATTTCAGAGAGAGAGAGAGACAGAGACAGAGACTCTAGGTAAACTGGGAGGCAGAGATTTCAAAGACCCCATTTTACTATTCAATTGGAAAAAGCAACCTAAGCAGCTTTTATATCACAGTAATGTTCATATCATATTTTATATCGTATTAAGTCATGGTAATTTTCTTTGATTTGAACATATTTATACAAAATAGAAGAAAACTTACTTCTCCTTGTGTGTTGGTCACCCTCTTGTCATCCATTTCTGAAAGAGAAGGAGGTATAGTTTATTAGAAATGCGATGCACATATCTGTAGTATACATGTGAAAACTTTCAACAACACATATCAAAATAACTGAATCTCTGTCTTAAGTTGACTTAGCGATAGTAGCTTAGAGCTGAGGAGAGGAGGACAGGGTGGGTGGTTTCCTTCTGAGAGAACCTTCTCCCAAAGCTTTACCAACAAACAATGAAAATGCTTTCCTCTTCTTGTCTTGGATTTCCTACCTGCCAGCAAGTGGGGAAATGACTCCTGGAACAACGGGTGGTGTCAATACCCTCACAGTGTCAAGGCATATGCAACCTCCTTTCCACATAGACTTTGCTTGCTGTTGCCACCACAGGTTGACTATAACCTCCACCGGATTCTTCAGGTTTGTCACTGAACAGAACGAACCTCCTCTCCTGCTCAGCCCATCGCCATAGTCCCAAGGAGGCGAGCCCCCCACCCCGTATGCTCTTGAAAGGAAATAATTACTCTGTCAAGCACCCCTGAGGAGGATGTTCAGGCACCTTCCACAGTTGGTCTACAGGGTGGTGAGGAAGCGGGTGTGGAGGAAGAGGGCTCCCAGGCATCCCGTCCACAGAGCAAGGATGCTCAGGAATGGCTGGTCTCCTTCCTCCTCGCCAGCTTTGCATGCATTCTGCCTCTTCTTTACCCAGTTCTCCTTTCCTGATCCTCATGTTAGTCCCAAAACTAAAAGACTGACCCTTGATCCAAAACTAAATAAGGACCTCACCAATGAATATTTGCTTCGAGGTAATTATATAAATACTATGTGAACACTATATGCCACGTAGGTAAAAAATGTCAACTATATGCATGGTGTTTTCATTTTATAAAGGATAGATAAATGCGAACAGAGACATGCATATGCCTTCATGGGAAGATACTTATATGGTACCCGTGGTTATATCTGGGTGATTGGATAACACATTTCTGCTCTATTTTCATCTGTACTAAATGTTTTTCTTTTTCTATTAAGCAGGATTACTCCTATAATTTTCAAAGCAGTGTACATGTCTTCATGTGGCAATATACACACGTATATGTCTATACATACTAAAAGTTGTATATTAACCCAACCATGTTTGACCAAAATGCCCAAGTAGCTAGAATGAACAGCATGCAGAACTATTGTTTATTTTGATATTTTGGTTGCTACGTTTTAAAAACTGATATAAACATGTAAGAGGTTTTTTTTTATCTTTATATAGGAAAGGACAAACAGGAAACTATTTGATTATGATAGTAATCACAACTGTTAGATGGACTCGCTGCAAGTACCTGCCTCATTTTCAGACAGCTATGAATATACTAACCTGAAGAGTCCTATCTGTCAACGTGAAACCTGCTACAATCATATTTTAATTAAATATCAGGTATTATCCATTCTAAAAGTGCGTGCATTGTGATCAGTTGGGGCTTCACGATATTTGATTTATGTTTTAGGAGCTTTTAAAATTCAACCCAGAGCTTTTAACTTAGTGTTTTAGGAACAAAATGAGTCTTGATCATTCAGTTTTTAAATTTTTTCTTATCTGTGACCTCAAGACATACTAACATTGTGTCTTTCTAAGGCAACTGTGAGAATTTTACTTATTTCATAATTCAATGAAAAAAAGATTTTAATATTTTTGTTGTGTTGCACTGACATAAATCAACATTCATGGCATGAAAATGGCGATTGGAAAACTCAGTCCTGTGTTCTTATCTTGAAATTGAGGCGTGAAAATGAAATGACTTCCAAGTCAAAATGACTCAGACAGAAGTAGAGGGAAGCCAAGAATAGATCATAGTTTCTTGAGACTCAGTGACTTTAATCCATTTATTTTCCCCTTAATGAATTATTGTTAAAATGGAGAGATTAATCTTCTCTGCCTCCAAAGCACCTCACATAAGCGTACACACACACACCTGACTCATTGAGCATACTCACAGGACAATATGCAGACACAAACACAGTGTTCTCTCTGACTTGTACCATGGAAGTTATCACCAAAAAAGGAGACCCATTCTAGCACGTGTGAGTCTCACTAGCACTTTGTACTAAGACATCAAAATGATGTTTACAATAGCTCCATATTCTTTTCAGAGTCTCAAAATCATGACTTCATGGCAACTTCAGAAGTGTGCAGGAATGCTGGCTCCCCCGTGAAGTACAAGAATAGATCTTTGAATTCAAATACTTTTTAGCTTTCTTATTAAACCAGAAAAAAATATACTACTTTGAAGCAGAGATGGATGAATTCCACTTAACTGATGAAGAGTTTGTTAGCTGATGATCCAACTTTTGTAAAAATGGCTGTTGTACTTATCCCTGCTCTATCTTATCTATAATTCTCCCTTTCTCAAAATTCATTTGGTCTGAGAGAAGAAATTCCTTTTTTTTTTTGAGAGAAAAATGCTAACAGTCATTTAAGTGTAACATTTGAAGGAATATTGCCATCATTGAAGATGGAGATGGAAATAAACATTCTAGAAAGTTTTGAGTATTAATTAGTTAGAAAGCTCTTTACATAATTAAATGCATGAAAGGAACTAGATAAATTCGGGATCTTTGTGGGTATGCGCAGATACCAATAATGTGCTACTCTTAGAAATGTCAATGATATGAGACTTTCAAAAAACTAGTTGTCATAAAAAATTAAGTACCTCAACAAATGAAGACTAAGTGAAGAAATGGGGAAGACCCATATCAAAAAATAAAATTTCTGAATTACAACAGAGTGAAAACTGTAAAAACTAAGAAATGGGCAGGATTTAAAGAGATATAAAAATAAAGAAAGCCTAGAGTCATGGTTGGGGTTGGCAGAAAAATGTTCATCTTGGAGATAAGCACTGGGGCACATGTATAATTTCTAATATGGTTTTCCACTTATCTGTCATGACTATATACAAGTCACTAAATATTCCTGGACTTTAGGGTTTTCTTCTTATATGAAATGAGGAAGAGGTTGCAGAGTAATTCCTACTCTGCCTTCCTAATTTTGTCATAAACTTGTTTTAAGGAATAAAAATATGAAAAACTAGTGACAAAATTCCCCACTCTTTAAGTACGGACCAAATATAGTGACTTCCTTGCAAAGAGTACTGTATGGAAGCGGTGGAAGGATGAATAACTCTATTACGAGAAAATGTGACCCGCGTTAATTCACTCAGGTGGCCACATTCAACATCACTGGCCACGAATTGTGTTGATGGTGTGAACTCTTGATGTGATGTGATAAAGACGGCTCTTTACTTCACAGTAACCTTCCTTTCCAAAATCTTTAAGCCCAGTATTGTCAGAAGAGAAACATTAGTCAAATTGTAATACAGGGAGATTGTACGATATGCCCAAGCCTCTATCCCTAAAACTGTCGTGGTCGAAAGAACAAGCCAAAGAAACTAGTCAAGAGGAACTTAGGAAGAAATGAGAACCAAATTTAATGAGGCATCCTGGATGGGATTCTGTAATAGATAAAGGACATTCAATAAGAATTAAGGAAATCTGGATAAACTACGGACTAAGCTAATAATAAGATATTTTGAGTCATTGAATATAACAATATAGCACTTTACTAAGGTTAAAATATGAATAACAGGGAAACTATGCATGAAGAAGTGTATCTAGGGCACTCAATGTATCCTCTGTTTAATTTTTAAGTAGATCTAAAGCTCTCTTAAAATTAATTCTACTAAGAAAAACTTAAGGAAAAATAAGAAGGAATAAGCATTAAATGCAAATAAAATTATTTTAAGAATATATTTTTGTTATTACTGTCAGTTTCTCTATCACTTGAGGAACACTAGAGAGTCATTATTAAAAAGTAGGTAACATAGCCAAAAACAGGATGATGTAGCCAAAATTGCTTTAAAAAATATTATATCGAAACAATTATAGACATAAAGGAAAAGGTAAGAATGTTACAAAGAAGATTTTAAAGTTCAGTAGAATTTATTGAAAGGTGATTTAAACACAGATGTGCTAATACAAAAAAAAAAAAAGTTAACTGATTTCAAAGCAAGTCCAGTGACAAATAGAGCACTTTGACTGAATATAGAGGGATGAGACAAGTTATAAACTACTACTAATATCTGTTTGATTATGCACACACACAACCCCACCCCACCCCTGCCTGCTACCTGCTCACACCCAAAACCACCGTCTCTCATGGTCCTCTTCAGATGGCAGCTCTTCTGATAAGTCTTTCCCAATTTGCCGTCCCTCATCTCTAAACGGAAGTCAACCTTCCCCTTGACCCGCTGAACTTCCTGCATGCCTGACGCCTTGAAGTGCTCCTCACCACATTCCCTGCTCTGTGGTGAGCAGGGTTTCATCTCCCCAGAGCACCCAGCAGGATGGGGCTCAGTTTAGCACAGGGGCACAGGTGACACACGACAGCAGCTGTCTCACAGGTATTGCTTACCACCCACGTGCCCTAAGGCAACACCATCTGTTGACTATTTCTCTTTATTCCAAAAGCCAATAGGAGGACAACTATCTGCTCATAGGAGAGGAAAAATAAATACTTTCAATAAATAAAGGTTTGACTTGTGAACACATTATAGAAGAAACCATCATTTCTAATTTTAAAAGTTGTTTTACTAGCTCCATGGCTAGTGGTATAGACACTCGAATTCTTATAAATATTGCCTTAGTATTTCAAAAAGAATCTTAGAGGAAAAACACAAATATGTGACTTTGCTCTGTTGGTTTCTAGAGATTGGAAAGTTATCTGAATCGCTGCCCGCATATATATGAATATTAAAAATAAGTGGTAAAGTCAAATTTAATATATTCTTTAGTAGAAATCACCCCCAAACAAAGACTAAAACTGTAGAAATGAATGATTTATTCAGGATATCAGCTGCAGAAGAGTTCTGCCCTATAATGAGGATGCCCCAGTAGGGAGAGATTCAATTTCCTAGCACAAACCCAAAAGATGCAGTTCCAGTGAATTTAGATAGCAAAGGTCACTTGAGCCTTTATTTTAGGCAGTTATTTTGGAAATGTGAGGGGGAAAGTCAACTGGGAGGAAATTGGAGAGCTTTCAATAAAAATAGGGCTGTGGATTGATGCTTTGAAGACTTCTAGGCTCAAAAGCAAGAGCAGTGACAGGTTAAGTATAAAAAGAAATGACTAAAAAGATAAAGCAAGAGTCACACGGTGGTCACATGTCTCCATGGACCATAAACACAAGAAAAGTGAAAGGCAGTCAGCAGATAAGAAACCATGACTGTGTAAGTCTTCAGATCTAGAAGCAGGCAGAAGCAATTGAAAGTTTTAATCCCTAATTTGTAGAGGGACAGAGCTAATGTGAAGGAAGAGACAAAAGCCAGGATTGCTACCCACAAGCAGGGGCAGAACTCCTTCATCTGTATTTAGAAAAGGCATCGATCTTTGTATCCTGGGACAGGAGAAAGAAGACAGCTTGGGACAAGCCACCGTGGGTGCAGGGACCACTTCTGCAGGGTATGTTTAAACTCAAAAAAACTTATTACAGTAAAAGACATTGCCGATAGTGACAAGTGTTTTTGAAGCGAAGGGGAGTATGTTGAGTATATTGAGGGGGATTAATGATAATGTATCTTTTTGTTGTAATAACATTTTAAATTTAAACCTTATTTATATTTTGAGCCAAGCTTGTTGATCAACGATTTACAGCAATTTCTTTCAGATGAAGATAGTACAGTGTGTCCTCATTCACTCTGTTCACCAGATTTGGCACCAAGAGACTCCGGGCAGGACCCCAAAGGCAAAATGGCCATAAAAGGCAAACATTTCGAATTGATCCAGGACATCAAGGCAGCCAGGACAGCATAAAGACACTCAGACTACCAGAACTGCTTCCAGGAGCAGCTGGGATAAGTGTGATCAAAGTGAGGGGGAGCATTTGGGGGTGTTAATGGCAACCTGAGTCTCATTGTCATTTTTTAAAATTTAAAATTACTGTATTTTTCAATCATGCCTTGTATAATAGTGTAATTACTAAAAATCAATATAGATACAGTCACTCAAAACTCCTATAGATAAGTCAAAATGGACTTATACAAACTGGGCACGATGGTGCACGCCCATAACCCCAGCTACCCAGGAGCCTGAGGCAAGAAGGTCGCAAGTTTGAGGTTAGCCAGGACAACTCAGAATAATCCTGTCTTTAAATAAAATTTTCAAGAAGAGCTGGGAATATAGGTCTGTGGGGTAGCACTGACTTAGCATGCACAAGGTTCTGGGTTCGATCCCCAGACACACACACACACACACACACACACACACGCACACACACATACGAGGATGGAATTATAAAAATGTTCAAGTAATCTATGGGCATGTAGGGAAAAAAATCAGAAAGAAAATTAAAATGACAGCTGAGGCTGGGGGTCTAGCTCAGTGGTAGAGCACTCGCCTATCCTCTGTGAGGCCCTGGATTTGAGCACCACACTGAAAAAAGAAAGACATAAATGTTAACATATCAGTAAGTATATTAAATATGAGCGATCTAAATATACTAATATTGGCACAGGGGATAAACATCAAAATAACCTAACTATCCCCAAGTACATTATGTTGAGTTAAAAGTAGCCGACACCCAAAGGCCACATGTAGTCTTATTCAACTTATATAACATTCCTGCATGATAAAATTATAGTGATGGAGAGCAAGTTAGTTCTTGGCAGGGAGCAGGGATGGTGGTGGGGAAAAAGGATAGACACGACAATAAAGGAATGGCCAAAGGGACATCTTCGTCGTGATGGAATAATCTTGTTTCGCTATTTCTGTGGTAGGTATCAAATTGACACAAGTGATAAAATGGCACAGAACTGTGAGCACACGCTATAGCAAGGGCAATTCCCGGGTTTTGTTACTGCGCTATCGACGGCTATCGACGGCTATCGACGTCGTCTTTGGAGGAAATGGGCTGAAAGGAACAACAGAAGCTCTCTGAGAGAATTTAGCAACTTTCTGCCTGTCTGCAATTACAGTGAAACTAAAAGTTAAAGAAACACACGAGAAAAAATATAACCAGACAAAATTAAGAGGAAATTAGTAAATCAAAAATGTTACTGAGAAATTCACCCAAATTTAATACCAAGAGATAATGACAAGTTGTATTAAACAACAGTTAACAGAAAAAAAAATCATTGACTGAGAGTCTGAAAAATACATTAAAGAAACAAGTATATGATGAGGGAAAAATGGAATGATAGACCATTTTCCAAAAGTAAAAAAATATATAACTCTTCTAATTAAAAGCAGGTGCCTAGAAAGTTAATAAAAATAACTCCGCAGGGAGAACACAGCAGTAAAGTTCAAGGCATCTCTTAAAGAGACGAAAGAAGAGACAATTTCTTTCTGTGGGAAACATTTCCTCTGTAATAACGAGTGCAGGAAGACCAATTCCCCGAGATAAACAGAGCTGTTTCCTGCCCACTACAATTTTATGCAAAAAGGATAAAATATGAACATTTTCAGATGTCTGAGAAAGATCAATAGATGTAACTGATTTCAATGAGTAAAATCAACTTATGTTTATACATTCCAGGGTGTTTAAAGACAAAAGTAGAGATTTAAACAAAGTGAAATAAAACAAATATTCTTATATTTTACAGAAATCTTAGTTGAAAACTGTATTTTTATATTTTGTATTTTTCCAGTTTTTATTGATTTTATCAGTACATGTTTGCAGTACATAATGATTATATTCTTGAAGGGAAGTTGGTATGTATACATAACACATCTTTTTTTCATTCACTTCCCCCCTCTCCTCGCCTCTCTCTCTTCTCCCTCCATCTCTTATTCCCTTTCCCATTTGAGAAAGATCTGTCTCCCTTTTTCCTATTATCTATCTTTTAATTTGCTCTTTATTTATAATTTGGGTTTCTCATACAAGAGAAATGTGATATTTAAAGTTGAGTGCCTGATTTATCTCACTTAATAGTATGATCTCAAGGTGCATCCATTTTCCTGCAAATGACTCAAATGTATCCTTCTTTATGGCAGAATAGCACTCCACGTGTGTAAATACCATGTTTTCCTCATCCATTTATCTATTGATGGACATGCAGGCTGCTTCCAAGATTCAGCTTTTGTGAATTGTGCTGCTATAAGCGGGTATGCGTATATCACTGTAATATGATGTCTTTAAATCTTTCAGGAAGATACCTAGAAGGGGAATAGCTGGGCAAGAGGAATTTACACTTTCAGTTTTTGGGGAATTTCCATAGTGATTTCCACAATGGTTTTACTAATTTACATTCCCATCAACAATACAGCAGGGTTGATTTTTCTCTATAGTCTCACTAGCATCATATAAAGGGCTCCAAAAATTAGATTCCCCAAAAGAAAAATGTATTTTCATCACAAGCTAAGCTATATATCACAAAATGAAGTAAAGAACTGAGGAAACTGCAGACACTTGTTTCCAGAGCTTTAATTTTTATTCTAATCTAAGGGAGACTGGTTACTTTTTCTGTCTTGAACTCAATGCATATAAAAGTCTCTTTTTAAGTACATATAATTTTCATTTACATTGTAAGCTGTTGGTCATAGATCCAAAATAATGTCTATTTTCACCCTACTCTGAATTTGGAGGGAGTATCTATGATGAAATACATATTATTACATAAATTTTGTTTAGAATTCAGACCTATGTTTTATTTCCCAGTTCACTCTAATGAGGAGGGAATAGGAATTCAGCCTACTTTAGTCAGATGACTGTAAGTTATCCTTATATTATTTTATGGAATATATTAGAACACATTGATAAAAACTGTATATTTTGTGATTTCAGTTGATCTCACACCAAAGACCATGATGGAAACACTAATTTTGAAATGCAGTGCAGAACTTCCTTTCTTCACTTTGCAAAATGGCAGAATGAATAAGTGAAGTGGCATCTCGCAGGTTGGTGCGATGGCCTCAAACTCGTCATGTTCACGTACACGCGAGCGGATAAATGTCAAAGGAGGAAGTAGGTTGTAACCCAGACAGGGAGAATTCGCTACGACGGGCCTGAAGCTTGTGAAACCACCACCACTATGTGTGATGGCACGACGCATGAAAGAAATCAACATTGTCATCTCATTTGTCAAGACTTTCAGCATTGTCCCAGCTTAGCTCTTAACTGATAGGGCCAGGTATTCCTGCTCCAGCAGGGGGAGAGAGTGAGAGCGCCCAATTCTTCTTTCCTTCCCAGGGTTCATTTTCCAGAGGTTCATCTTCATCGACATTTCTTTTTGGGGGTTGCTGGGGATTGAACTCAGGGCCTTGCGCTGGCTATTGGCACTTCTTTGGTCTGACCATTTATATAGATTTTGGGAAAGAGATCAGATTCATTTCCTAAATTACCTGGAACTATAAGTGGAAATAAAAGCTAAAATTTGTAATTACATTGCTAACATTTTTATTAATGCAGTGTCAATATCATTTAACTTCTACCACATTAATCATTAGAAATCATCAATCCACAATTGATGTGTCACAATTTTCTCAAAAATATAAGAAACATATTTAGTATTATAAAGCATTACCCATCAATTACTCTATCTAAAACATCTCATATATACATTTATAATAAAAAAGAAATTATTTTAATGTATTCACAGAATGGGAACACATTTGGAAAGATGATTATTTAACTATCAAAATTCACTGCTACATGCTAGTAAAATTTATGGTGGGAAAAGCAGAAAGGCAACAGGGGAAAGAGAGGGGAAAGGGAAAATATGGAAAATGATGAATGAACCTGATATAAATGGGGGGGAGGGAGGAGAGGGGAGGGGCGGAGGAGAGGGGGAGAACCAAGATGCACCATGTATAGGTACAGAATAAATGTAATGAATGTGATCAATGTATGTAGAATGTACCAATACATGCT
>PVJO010014786.1:0-47088 GCA_004026905.1 Hystrix cristata | reverse complement strand
AATCTGTATAGTAGTTTAGGAAGTATAGCCATTTTCATGATGTTGGTTCTTCCTACCCAGGAACATGGGATGTCCTTCCATTTTTTGATATCCTTTTCAATTTCTTTTTTTAGGGTGCTGTAGTTTTCAATGTAAAGGTCTTTTACTTCTTTTGTTAGATAGATTTGTGAATTTTAATTTATAATTTCCCATCACTTATATAAGCTTGTAATGGTGATTGAAGAAGACACATTTACACACAAAAATACCATCTTTGCACAATTTATTTTGGAGGCTCTTTGGTTCTCTTGAGTGATTACCTGACTTAAAATATATGTGATGACCATTTAAGAAGCTTCCTAAATCTATTTTTTCTGTTTGAGTAAAATAGCATGGCCTGGATAAATGACTTCTCTCTCTAGGTTCCTTCATTTCATAGGAAAAAATAAAGACTGAGTCTACACTTTTCATTTTATTAGTTTTTACTTAGTCTCCTTTGGCATCTTTTAGTAATTTCAACTGAGAAATTATGGTTTTGTTTTGCCTAGGTATATTCCCTACAGTCAGCGTTATTATTTCTTTTCTGTAACATAGAAACAAGAAGGGTTTCTTTATACTAAATTTTTGTTGTTCTTATTTTTTATTTAATTATTCTTAATTTAAGCTTTTGTCTTAAAGTATGCCCAGTTTTCCTTTTTAAATTTTTATTTTAATGCACTGAGACCATTATTATACATTAAAGACTATGAGATAAACCGGTTTGACCAGTGAGGCAAAAGATATTGTTGCTTGAGAGTATAGATTGATATAACCCTGCTGGAGACAAATTTGATAACGTATATCTAAAACTTTAAAGATGTTCCTCTCACTCCAGTACTGAAACAAACAAGAAACAACAGCAACAACAGCAAAAGAGAGAGAGAGACAGAGACAGAGAGAGATTGAGAGAAAGCATGAGAGAGATAGAAAAAGTAAGTTTGATCCAGTAAGTTCACTTTGATCCAGTAATTCACTTATTGGAGTTTATCCAAAGAAAGTAGAGGTATGTATAAAATTGTGTCACAAATAAATTATAAATGATTAATTTTTATTTATACTTTTGAGAATGGAAAAAATGACTATGAATAGAAGATTGGTTAAATAAAATGTGGAACCTCTATTTGATGGAATACCAGTTAGCCATTAAATGTTCTAGTGTATAAAAAATACTTAACTGGCTGGGAAAATGTTTATAATATTGACAGAGATGAATAATTTAGTATAATTTTAAGGGCACATTAAAATACGAAAAGTTAAATATCAGTGGTCACTTTGTAATGAAATTTTATGTGATTTTGCATCTTTTTGATCTTTTAATTTTCTTCTATCTAGATAATATGAAGTACTTTTGTAATTGGTATAGAGAGTCAAATGCAAAGTCAGTATTATTCACCAAATTGTTACATAGTTTACCCAATGTACAATTTTACTAAGGAAACTAGAATGATAATGAAATTATAAAAAATAGAGTCTGTTAAAAATTTGAGTAAAAAATGACATATTATTGCATTTTGGTGTTGTTATTAGTATATTGAAAAAATACCATCTCTTTAACCATTCAGACAGGTAACAGTTGTTTTTTAAAAGGTATACACACTTCATCTCACGATGTGCACATTAGAGGGGACGTAGAGAAGGAATATAGGCCAAAAAAGGAAAAAAAATTTAAAAAAGCACCCATAAAATGGAGGAATGTAGACCAAATACTCCCCCTCAAAACTTTCCTGCTAATTTCTAAAAATGAAACATGCACACATGAAATTGATAAATAAAAAACCCCAAAGCATGTGATGAATAGCATTGTAAAATGAGATCTAAATTGATAACGGGAAATTAGAATTAAACTTGACATTTCTTGTTCCCTCATTTCTCACCTAAGTCCTCACATTCTGTCCCTGTTCACAAAGATATATACTTGGAATCTATTAATTTCTTTCCGTGCCTTCTACAGCCTCTTTGGTTCAGGCTTTCATCATTCCCTGACCAAAATTGTGTACTGTCCTCCTCACTTGTCTGTCTTCCTATAATAGGTCAGTGGCGTCTCATCTCTCCTAGCTGTTCACACACTTTACAGTCTAACCATGTCACACAATATTTACTAGTGCTTGAATGTGACTTGTTCAGGATCCTCTTAGTTTTTACAGGGAGATTCTTCTGATCTCTAGACTTGGTCTGCTATAGTTCTCATATTCTTCTATCATAACAAAACATACTCATTTATCTCTTTTATGTGAAGGCAAGTTTGGTTGTTTGTCAAGGAGTCTCTAGCTCCTATGTAGTATATAACAGATTGAAGATGCTTGATATCTTCTACAGAAAAGAATGAATATAGAGAGATAGTACTTATTGAGAAGACAGTCTTGAAAGATGAATATCTATTTTGATTAGATATTGATTGATATTTGATTAGATATTTTGATTGATTTGATTTGATTTACAGTATGAAGGTAAATACTGTATAGCTGAACTATATTTGTCTCCCTGTCATTTTTCATGCAAATGTATCAAGTATACATGTGGCCAGAATACTAAATCCTGTGTCTGAACTTGTGCAATTAGAGACAGTAATTTCTCTTAAAAGGGATAGTGTGGATCAGGTTACTAAAGAAGGATAATTTCTTAAGACTTGTTATGTCTGACTTGAATGATGATACATATTATGCTCATCAGATGTGAGTGAGAGAAAGGAAATTATACTGATTTATTATTAGTCTACTTTTAACTCAGATATTTCCTGTACAACACTTTAGCAATCATGAAAGTTCAATTAGTTTGATTCACAGGCATATAAATAAAATATTCAGAGCATCACTAATTCAGACTCTACCTAAATGTGAGGGCTCTCTGAGGGTAAGAGTGGGGTACTTTATGTCCTAATTTTGAATTAATTTATTAATTGACTATAATCTTAGTCTATTTTTGGCTTTATTCTAAAACACTTAGTGAATAGTAAGCCTTTCCAATTATAGTTTTAGAGAATATTGGTTCTTTAATTTAGACTACGTTACTAATCATAAAAAATTTTCTGATTCTGCAGGGTTGTGGTAAAAGAAATTGTAACTAGAATCTTGATGGATAGAATTCAATGATAATTCGTAATAAAATGCCAATGATTTTTACATAGGTTTCATTTATAGATTTAACAATTTAGTCTTGGAATTTGATAATAGCATATTTTGCAATGCAAACTCTTCAGAAGAAGATTTAATTAAAATATAAAAGATATTTTTATTTGGAGCATGTTGGTCTGATGAATATGAAATAAAAGTAAGGTTTCTAAAAATTAAAAAGTAAGTATTTACAGGTTTACTGTTATGTATGATTATCAAAGTTTGTCAGAATAAATATTCTTCATTTTTAGGTGCTTCTAATTTTGATGCATTAGATGAGTAATGATTCATATGGTTTGGATGGAAAAGTCCTTGAAAGGCAGTAAAAGTTTGCTTGTTAAGTCATTATACTGAAGCTTAGTCATGTATGAAGAAAGCTTTCAAATAATTGAGAATTAATATTTTAATATGGTATTTGCAACATATTAGATACTTAATTAAATACAGCATTACTTATTTTTAAAGGCCCAATTTAAAAAATCAAATTCTTGGCAAATGAAATCTGAATAGTAGAAAAAGGTACCCTGAAGGATGTGGCTGATTTCTGTTTGGATGATGCAGAATCGCTTTAAGCAGTAAGCTTACTGTTTTCAGACAGTACTAACAGCATCAGCAAATACAACTGTGTCAGCCTCTGTTAGTACGGGTGTTTATAACTACACAGGGAAGACGATGAACAGTACATGAGATTTGATGTCTTGATGATGGTTTAAACAGATAGTGATGGACAGATCTGCTGTTTGGTAATTTCTTCACTATCCCTGAAGATGCTGAGAGATAGAGATAGCTGTACTTATCTTTTCTAAGACAGGAAATGCTATCTTTAGGGGTTTCTGGAAGTAGAAAGGTCATGCAGTCTGGATCCTGTGAGCCTTTTCAATCTCTAAGTCATCAGGTATGACCTTGTAAATTCTGATGGTGCTATTAGAATGTAGAGTTATTGCTTTTTCTAGTTTTCAATAATGTATAGTATATTAATATAATTTTTTATTATCAGATTTTCCTTTGGATATTTGAAAAAGTAATACATTTAGCAATGAACAGCAGTTAAACTATGTGAATTTTAGAAATATGTGTATGGGGGGCTTTGTGTTTAGTTGTTTTGGGAAATGAGTAAAGGGTGAAATTCATTATATGATTAAAATCAAGGTTTGTATTCTTTAGGTTTTTCCAGATTAAGTCTGATATGTCAAACAGCGTTTTTTGCTTCAAGTGGTAAAATAACATAAATTGACCAAACTGATAGGGATGTATTATTATAGCTGCTTACAGATAGTGATGTATTGCAAAATTTTTGTTATCTGAAATTTCGTAAACATAAAAATTGATGCTGTTACCATTATAGTGCTCCACACAGCAAAAAAGTTTGTAAAGTAAAATCATGCTTATCAACATCTGAGATACAAGATAATTTCTTGAAATTTATATTGTAATATTTGAAGTGTTTTAAAAGACATTGTCTTTAATAATTTCTCAGATAGGTGGATGTAATAATGGTTTTGGTGCTTTTAAGATAGATCTATGCTAAGCTATTACTTATAGCTGAAGGAGACTGTAAATCTGGGTTTCACAGAGAAAGCTTATAACATTTAAACTTGTTGAAGACTTTTTTTTTTTTTTTTGATCCAGAGAGATTCGGCATTCACTTACTTTCATTTTCAAACTAAAAAGACTTGACTTCATTGAACATGTTAAGTATAAAAAGAGAATCTTCACAGCAAAGGATTTATATATCCATTTTGTTCTTGAAATTGTGCTATTTAAAACTACTTTTACCAATCAAGTTATAATGCATTTAACTTTGGTTGGTTATAGCCTATCTTCAGAATTATATTATTGAGTAAGAAACTACCTGTGACTGACATTTGGATTTTGAAAATTTATATCTTTAGTTATCTTTTTATATCACAGCTTTCTCCCTCAGTTTTAGAGAGTTTATCAAATATGCCCATGTAAATGATCAAGGGATGATAAAAAGTGTTTCAGAATTTCTAAATAGAAAGATGGCGTTGCTTTCATGATTCTGTAGCATGATTATTATTTAATGCCTCATCAGAATGAAATGACATGTATTAAAAATGAATATATTTAACAAAGTCTGAAGTAGTGAATTGATTCAGTTATGGGCTGTTTCTCCTTTTTAATTAAAAACATGCTGAAAAAAATTTTACCTACTGATATTGGCTATAGTTTATATGTTAGTCAGGCTACTTAACCAGCTTATATTCTTGTAAGTAGGGAAGATTGCCATATCCTTAAGCTTGATTAATTTTGGAATGATTTGAATATACCTTTCAGTTGCTACAAAACCTGTGTAATCTGTTAGAATTTATTTCCAGTATTTGCATGTATTAGTCACTATGAGTACATTCTGTTTCTTGGCATTGCTTCAGGATTCCTCTAAGCATTGGTTTCACAGCATTCTGCTATTTTTCACTGTATTTATGACCTTTCAAAAGAACCGAACCGTAGAGATTTTTAGTTATTTTCTTTAATGGCATTTCAATGAGGATTTCTCAATAAATTTCAAGGTGAAAAAATTACTGTCTTAAAATTACCATTTCTCTTACAAAGCAGAGAAATTTCTCTCTGTTGCTGTGTCAAAGTACATTACAATGTTAAGACTGGTTAGACTGTAGCAGATATTGCTAACCTTTCTTCCTGTGCAGCAAGATGATCTTGACCTTTTGAATGGTGAAACTGATTATAAACCTGCCTAGTAAGAGTTGGTCATTTTTTTCCCCCAGAAGGTTGCCTCTGTCTGTACTATTTTACACATCTATTTCATAATACATCCTAAGTTTCTAAAGATAAATGGTTTATAAATGGCTGGGTAATTCTTCGATTCAGTGAACATTATGAGAAAGCTGATTATTTGCACGATAATATATTTGATGTTGTAAGAAATAATAGAGAAGAAAAAATCATTTCCTCCTTTCAAGGAGGTTATGAGAAAATATGTAAAATCGACTGCTCACATTTTGAATTGACTTTTCAAAGGTGATATGTGACAATCAATTTTAACTTGATCTATAACTGTTGAATCCCAGAATGATTTACATATGACTTTTTTTTCCAACATAAATTTCTTGGTATTGGAGAAATAAGAAGTTGGGTCAAACTGTACAATCGTGATTTTTATGATTTTACTGATAGATAACTGCATTAAATTCTTTTAGAATGCATAATTTATTATACCAGGATGTCATAAACTGTGCATCAATAAAATACAATTATGTTTCTTATAAGCCACTATTACTGGTTTATTTTAAGAGTGAGGATGGACCTTGCCCACTGGCAGGAGACAGAACCAGGAACCCTAAGAATCAGCTTAAGATAGGGTTGTGACCAGTCCACTCTTATTTCAGGCTAGGTATGTGTAGTTAAGTATGTGTGGATATTATAGAAGAGGGTTTTGACTTATAAGATTAAATTTTGGAAATAAAGATTAGCAATGTGGTTGATGCTAACTAGGTCATTTGGGAGACTTATGAATAAAGGGGATCTGAAAGTATGTATCACATTGAAAATTCTGTGATTGATCATGTCATGAAAAGTGCCAGGTCAGTAGGTCAATTCAGGCTCAGAGAAAAGGAATTGAAAGAAACTAGGAAGTAAGCCTCAGCTGCTGGCTGGTGGACAGCCGAGCATTACTGTGCTCTCTTTCATACTTCCGTGTAGTAGGGAGTTGGGTAGAACAGATGCAAAACGTGTATATCCTCAGAATCCTGAATTAGAGATTCTGCCCAAAGTGTCTCCAAAGTGTCTGATTTCTTGTATTAGAGCAATAGAGAGTTGATTTGCAAATGCTTCTGGTTTGTAACAGCTGAGTGCAGTAAGAGGCTGGGTGGTGTGGGGGTTAAGTACCCATACTGCCATACTCTCTCGGTTCAAACTTTATACTGTGTACTAGCTATATGATCTTGGGTCTGTTTCCTCATTTGTAACAAGTAGGTGGTAGTGGTATCTACTTTAAAGAGTTGTGAAGATTAAATGAGTTATTGTATATAAAACATTTTTAATAGTATGTAGCCTATAACAAAAACATTACCGTCAACACTTGTTGACAAACTTTATTTTACATTTCAAGAATCAGGATAGGCTGTTGTCAGGCCTTTGTAACAGTAATCATTCATAGTTTTTTTTTTCCTGTCCGTTACTTACCTTATCTAATACAAAATGTGGCCCAAAACATATGCTACACTTAAGTAAAGATGACAATAAAAATGTAAAGAACAACAAGGTACATTTGATTAAATTCTAATGTTTACTAACAATAAGAATTGTGAATTGGTAAATTTCATGTTTAACTTTTATTGGATTTGCTTACTGGATAGATTTGAACTCTACAGTATTCTTCCTTTATCCATTCTGAAAATATTAAATGGAAAATTCAAGGAATAAACAATTCATACTTATTAAATAACTTTTATTATACTACATTGTTATAATTATTTTATTTGTTGGTTTTTGCTGTTTATCTCTCACTGTACATACTTTATGAAATTAATATTAAGCATGAATATATAGAAAAAAATAGCACATAAAGGAATTGGTGCAAGCCATACTTGCAGGCATTCGCTGGGGGCCTTGGCACATATCCGCCATGGGAAGCGTAACTGGTATGCTAGGATTCTATGTGTGTAGATCCTTTGCTTTCCTACATTATGCCAACTACTCTACTTTGCTAATGACAGAAAGATTACTATGCCTTTGGGCAGATTTAGCGCAGTTTCAGTGAGTTACAGTCTGGGATTAAAATTAAGGGGTAAAAACCAAGATTGAAAGAACATGTCTTAGATTTAATGATCTGAGTTATTTTCATCATTGTCCAAAATGCCCAGGAAAAAACTTTCATTGAAAATAAAATATAATATGTTTTATTTAACTTTATTTATTAGTAAATACTTTTATCTTAAGTGAAAGCCTAAAATGAAAAATGTTATGATGCTATATATATATGAACAGCATAACTGAACTTCTTATTTGATAGAGTACATTATGAATTTCTGATGCTTATATAAAATATTCCCTGTTTATATATTACAAATGTATACTAATAAACATTTTAAAAAATAAAGCAGAACAGAGAATTTAAAATGGCCCGTAAACCCCTTCTTGAAAGTAATTAATTTGATATTTAAGTGAAATTTACATGCTAAAATGTTATGTATCACTGAATTTCAGCTTTCTTGTCTTTAGCAATTTCTTCAATATGCAGTGATTTCCCCAAAATTGGCATGGGTCAACTGAACCTCAGGTTAATGCAGTTCATTAAAACAAACAAATATGCAAAATCTCCCAGTGTTATTGTAAGCACAACAGTGGGCAAAGCTGTAAGGACCCTGGAGGTCTGAGGTGGTAAGTGATAAACACTAAACTCCAGTAAGTATAATAGAATTTGAATTATTGAGTGCCATAAAAATTCAAGAAGAGATAAAATAGGTACAGTTTTTTTTTCTCTGCTAGAGTTTAGTGGGCTTAGTAAGGGGAGAGCTCAAAAGAGTTAGAGAAGCATGGAAACGATGGTTATTGAAGAGTGATCTAGAGAGAAGAGATGGCACAATAAAGGGAGAGAGATGGGAAGCAAACAGTATACTTGGACAGAACACAACAGTGCATTTCGGGTATGGCCTAGTGGGCTAATTCAGACTATCACCTGAAAGGTTTGTTGGGACCAGATAGTGTAGAGTCTTAAATGTTAGATTATGATTTCCAAATTGAAGACATTGGTGATTTACTTATTGCTAGGGATAATAAAACAAAAACAAAAGAGCAGTCCCAATTTTTTGAAGTCATTTTAAGAGCTCTAACCCTCTTGAGACTTTGAAAATGAAAATTAAATTCCTGAGTAGATTTACTAGTTAGTAGACAGGTAGGGGGTAGAAGCAAAATGAAGGATTTTAATAAAATTCTCTGTCAAAATTGCATGTGAGTGCATTTCTCAGTCTATCCACAAGTACTCAAAAATCCTAGATTTTAGATCCTAAGAGGCCTCCTGCTTGTCCCTGATGTAAACTCTGTTTTATGGTTAGGTAATCTGATTTAGCTTTGGCTTTGTTTTTGACATTTCCTAGACCAAGGACAATCTAGTGGGATCATTTTAATACAAAGAATACTCTTGTCACTATGGTGAATATTTGGATAAAGAAGACTTTGTCTTAGAGAAAATTGGGAATAGAAATTGTTACTTGTAGTCATGGAACCCACTACATAATTTAGCTTTGTTCTTTGTTCATTTCAAAATGATAAAGTAAATCATCATTGCTAATGCTTTTGTTATTACCTTTAAATCTTGCTGCACACAATCTTTCAGTGTTATCTGAGGATAATCAAGAAGCTGAGTAAGATTCAAGAGCAGATTTCCTTTATTTATGACAGCTGGAGTGGGACTTTTGGTATCAGACCCAAAGAAGTATCATTTGTATTATTGTGAAAAAATTAGAATCTCGTATTCATTTTTAGTACAAAAGTCTTGCTGAGTATGCAGAAATAAAACTTCTGGAATTCGCAGGAGTGAGTAGAAATGAAAATAGACACAGGTGTTCATCTAACTTTAATTTTAGAACTATAGCTAACCTACAGAATGATCATACTGTTTCTTCCTGTATTATGCATTATTTGAAAATCCTATTTTCCAGAAGTTTTTATGAGTTGTTCTTATTAATTCTTGTGATGTCACATTGCTTGGGAAAGAGCCATACATACTACATTTTCAGAATTTGGTTTAGAATTACAGACCCACTGGTTTGGTTTAGAATTTGGTTTAGAATTACAGACCCATTTCTGGGAAAAGCTTTGTAAGATCATCATGCTTTAAAGGTTTTTAAACATTTAAAAAATTTACTGTGAACTGGAGAGAAAAGACCCTATCTTTACCTTATTATATTAAAAATCATATAGGCATATCAATAAAACATAAGTTAAAAAGATAACAATTTCTTCATCAAACTCCTTTTCTTTTTTTTAAAGAGAAGACATTTTATTTTAGAGGACAATTTACTTAAAAGTGGTGAAAAAGGGGGAAAAGGAGATGATAGATAGCTACTTGACGAGTAGAGAGATTCGAAAGCGAAATACTACTCAAACTCCTTTTCTAAAGAATGATAGAGACTAATTCCAATGAAATGTATCAGAAAATGTACTAAAATATAAATGTATACCATAATTTCCACTTAAGTCTTTTTTCAAATTCAATTCAAATTCCTAAGAATATATGGAATTGCTTGTATAGTATGAAGGGAGGCAGTATAGTGCAGTAGTTAAGAACTAGGTTTCTAAAGCTGAGCTTCCTTGTTTGGATCCTCTGTCTTCCACTTTACTGATAGATTTTTATCTTAGGAGAGTTATCTCTTTTTTACTCAGTGTTGTTATCTGTAAAGTGAGGATATTAATGATAATCTCTACAGTTGTAATAAGAATAGGAAGAATCAATGAACACTTGAAACTGTGCTCGAAACATTGCCTAAATGATTGATACAGTGTTTTGCTTAATACATAGTAATTATTATAATTATCTCCATTGAAATAAGTAAATTTGAGGCTAAAGCTACAAGTATGTGTCTGTGTATATACATACATACTTAGATATTTAAAGAATACTATATATGGATATTTAGTATGTATGTAAATAGTCATATAAATTCTGCTTTAAGTATATACAATATACTAAAAAAGAAAATGAGTAACTTGATTAGATCAAAATTGTCCATGAACAATAGGACTATGTGGGATTGAAACCAGGAAGTCCACCTCTAGAGATGTTGCTCTTAATCACTGTGTTATATTTCTGTAGATTATATGTACTGGAATTAGATAGTCATATATCAGTTAGCATATTGTAAAGGCCACTGTGAAACAAAGAGACATGACGGTGAATTGAAACTCCATGGAAGATTTCATGGGAAGTCTCTTGATGTTACTGATTTCATTACATCCCTTTCTGGTTTTCTTCCAGCAGGAGTAATGTATGTGAATTCATTAGCACATTACCTGCTGTAGGTGCTCAGTAAGATATAGTGGTTATTGATTATCATAATCTTTTCACCCAAGTTCCACACATGGGTGAAACCTACTATTTGAAAGGCATAAATCAAATCTATTATATAGTTGAGTGTCCCCGGGAAAATTTCTTAGTGTAACCACTCATTCTGATATACCAACTTCATTGGATTAAGAAACACTAACAGATTAGTGGAGCATGCTCCTGGGTGTGGCTGTGTAGGTTAAGGTTGCATGGCCAGGGGTGCAGTGTGTGGTCCCTCTCTTGCACCTCTTGTGGCACTGTTTCCCTGCTGTGCTTCCCACCTGCAATGAACCAAACAGCTTAGCTCCACCATGCCAGTCTGATAGGAGGTTTCTGCCTGGAGCCTGCTGACCTTATACTGGAATCTCCTTAAACCATGAACTAAATTAGACCTTTCTCCTTCAATTAGTGGATGTTGGGTGTTATGTCCAACAATGGGAAAGCTGACTAATGCAGAAAATTGGTACTGTAGAAGTGGAGTTGTTGCTGTGATTTTACCATGCCATTTAGAAACCTTTGGAAATGGTTAATAGGAGGAATTTGGGAAGGTTTGGAAAATCTGGCTAGATAAACCCTAGAATGCTGTAAATAGAGCTTAGTGAAATCCAGGATGTTGATAGGAACGCAGCCAATAAAGGCCAAACTCTGGAGATTTCAGTTAGGAACAGGGACTTCATTGGCTGTTGAACTAGAGGGCATGTGTGTCATACTCTGGAAGAAAACTTGTGTACATTTTGCTCATATCCTGAGACTCTGTAGGAAGCTGAGATTAAGGGTAGTAGACTAATTAGTTTGCTGAAGGAAATTTCAAGACAACTCAACATTCAGATTGTGCTTTGGGTACTACTGGCTATTTTTAGCCAGATTTATGAGTATCAGTGGCAAAAGGAAGAGCAGAAAAGTTTGAAAACTTAAATTTTAGTGTAGAATGAACCATGTATAAAGTAGGGGCCAAAGGAGTTGTGGCCGCTAGAGAGATTATCATCATTAAAATGAAACAAAGTCCTTTGCACAGGGACAAGAAGAAAGGCTCCTTGAAGGCATGTCTGGAACCAGCAGGATCCCTCCCATGGCAGGCTCAATAGTGCAAAAGTGTCAACCTTTCATTTGAGAAGAGAGTCTGTGGAATCTCTGCTCAAAAAGGGCCTTCTAGAGAATTTATTCCTTGGGATTCATTTCATCATGCTTAGCCATGTAGGCACTCAGAGGCTGCTGCAGACATGGTCCCAGGGCTGGCTACTCTTCTGCTACCTCAATGTTGTCCACATGATGCTGGTTTTTACCCACATGAAGAATGTAAGATTCGTGGATCAGAGAGGTGTACTCAGATTTCAAAGGAAAGCCTGGGAAGCAAAGAAAGGAGCCCTGGAAGGGGTTATACATGAAACTGAGAAAGAAGCCAAAGGTGCACTTGAGACTCCAAGAAGTTGGACATACCAGGACTGTGGACTGTCTGCTGTGGAAAACTGTGAAGGGAGCGAGCCCAAGAGAGGACTTTGGGCTGCAATCAGCAAGGCTATAAGGGTGAGGCTATCTATGCCCTCTGGTACTTATGTTTTACCACCATATGCCCTGGATCCTGGAAACAGAGCTACTAGGTTTAATATTTGCCTTGCCGGTTTTTGATCTTGCTTTGGTCCAATTCTTTGCTATCCCTTATTCTTCTCTTTTAGAATGAGGATGTTTACCCTTTGACTTTGTACTTTCAGGTTATGTAACTGTTTGTTTGTTTGTTTGTTTATTTATTTATTTATTTATTTATACAAATGTCCTCTGGATTTATCCATGTTGTCACAAACTTTGTGTCTCTGTCTTTGTCTCTGTTGCTCTCTGTCTCTCTTTCTCCCAAGCTCTCTCTCTATATACATTATCTATCTATCTATCTATCTCCCACAATTCTTTCTCCATTCATTTGTTGATTGGCATTTAGTTTGTTTTCATATCTTGGCTATTGTGAATAAAGCTAGAGGTACTGACATCATTCCCTTTGTTTATATACCCAGCAAAGGGATTGCTGGGTCATATGGTAGTTCTTTCTTTTTTAAAATTTAATTTATTTTATTTTAATGGTACATTTGGTGTACATAGTGATAACATTCATTATAGGGGATTTATACCTGTACATAATATATCTTTCTGCTTCTTTTTTTCCCATTTCCCTCCCCTCCCTTTACCCCCTCCTACCTCCTTATTTACAAAAGCTTTGTTTCCATTTCTTCCTTCCATTTCTTGTTTCTCTCGTCCCTCTGTTCCTCCCCCCGCCCCCCTTGTTCCCTTTAGGAAAATCTATGTTTTTCACAATGCTGGTATCAGTTTACTTTCTGACACAGGATCCCTTTTTTTCCATACCATCATCAACACTTGTGATCACTTGTCTTTTTGATAATGTCTATCTCAACAGGTATAAGTTGCTGTCTCATGGTTATGACTTGTATTTCCGCAGTTAATAGTGGTGTTTGAATACCTTTTTATATACCTGTTGGCCATTTGACCTTACTCTGGAAAAAGTGTCAAGATTTTCTTCCATTTAAAAAAGTTATTATTACTATTATTATTATTATGCTAATAAGTTGTATGCATTCCTTATATATTTTGGATTTAAGCCCTTATCAGATGTATGGCTTGGAGATATTTTTTCCTGTTCTGTAGGATTATTTTTTCATGTTGTTTCTTTTTTCTTTGCAGATGAAGTGTCTTGATAGCTATTTCTAGATAAACAAAAAATTTTCCTAGGTGTCCTTAAGATACTACCTGTCTTCTGTTTTTTATTTTCTTAGTTTGTAATTTTTTATTGGTAATCTTTTTTCTTTGCTGCATTAAATATGCCATTCTGAATTTTCACAAATATGTAAATATGACTTTTAATTATCCTGTTTGTGATTTATTGTAATTCCTGAATCTGAGGATTTATGCCCTCTATCAATTCTGAAATTTTCACCTGTCATTTAAATTATACTTTCTCCTTCATTCTTTATATTCTTATCTTCCAGAATTCCAGTTAGGTAAATGTTAGGTTTCTCTCACATTATCCCCCACCTTTTCAGTTACTTATTTTTTATTTTTAAATATTTTTTTCATTCCATGTAATTTCTTAGATCTTTTCCTGATTCTCTAATTTTTTATATCATCTGTCCAGTCAATTGTTCTCCCTACCCATGGAGTTTTAATTTTAACAATTATACACACAGACACACATACACATAGACAGACAGACAGACACACACCATTTTTAGATGTTCTGCTTATAACATGGTGATTTCCAGTCCTGACCCAGGTTTAGGGAGAAGTTTTTCCCCTCAGAAATTGGAATAGTAAGGAGAACCAAATCAGTACTCTGGCAGTTTAGTAATGCATTAGTCGTTCTTTGGGTCGCACTCATGTCTTTCATCCTTATTCAAATAACTAGGCTCTTATTTTGATATTTGTAAGCAAACTATAAATATGCCCCCTTGTCAGCTTAGTGAAGAACTATTTATCTTTAAAGGAATCTGCTCAATGTCTCTTTTAATGGAGTCTTTATTGACTTTCATGGAGAAAAATAACCTTTATAGAGGGGGGTAGCTATATGCATTTGTTTCACAGTACTATAGTAATATTGCATTTATGTGAAGTCTTTAATGCCTTTGAGAAAAAGAGCCATGTCTTACTGATTTTTGAAATTCCAAAATAAATAATAATGTTATAATTAATAAATCTATGTAATTTTTTCATTATATAAATAGTAATATAATAAATTTACATACTTTTTAATATAAATAATATAAATAACAAGGAAAATAAGCATTCTTTGAGAATTTACCTAATGGTAGGGAAATTCTTGAATTTTATAAATATTGATAAATTTCTTAAAACAGAGAAATTAAATAAAGTACATTAGTAAGTTACTTAAAATGCCCAAACCCACACAGTGAGGAATTCATTGGTACAAGACCTGAATTCAGGTGTTATGTGGCCCCACGCATGAAATCACGGTGCCTCTCTAATACCACCTTTCTGATAACCTCTAGAATGGGAGAAGTAACCACAGAAGTATATGTCATACCAGGAAAAACTTGGACTTGGGCACCAAACGTATGAAGGATGTGGCTGATACTTAGGGAAGGACACAGTAGGACGAATGATGTAAGGCCTGCAATACGCATGGAGCCCTGTGGAAGAGCAATTACAAACAAGCAGCACGAAGACTGTAAAGACAGAATGAATCAGCAAAAAGGAAATGTAGCAGAAGTTAATATTATGTTCTGGGTACAAAATTGGGTTAGTATGTAGAACTGAGTCTCCAGAAGTACTCTTAAGAACAAGTCAGGAATCAAGTCCAGAATTTAAAAAAAACCAAACGTGATAGGCAAATAACGCAAGCATTTCTACACTTTAAGTACTTTTGACTAATAGGGTCATAAGTATAAAACTGTGCCTTGTGGTGAAATTAATCATGAGGCAGAAATAGCTCCAGCATCGAAAGACTTTTATAAACTATTTCATTTCAGCAGACCAGAGCCTCCCTGACCTGTCTTGTTCTCCAGCTGATCTTTCAAGTTTTTATGGGTTAGAATTTTCCAAGGAAATGAAATGAGAAAAATGTTGAGTTTTTACATGACGTAGTTAGCCTTCTTAACACTACTCCTTCAACAGACACATTTATTCTCCATTTCCTATTCTCACTTCTATTTTTTCTTCATATGTGTAAAGAGGAAACAACACATTTACTATGCATAGGTAAATTGAATCTAATTTTTTGTATGCTAACTCCTCAGATACTTTATAAAGGAACTGAAATACCTTAATAAAATACATTGACAGAGAGTGGTTTAATGGGCTACTTTATTTAATTTATTTATTTATTTATTTATTTAGGTACCGGGAATCGAACTCAGGGCCTCATGCTTACGAGGCAAACACTCTAAGCACTGAGCTAAATCCCCAGCCCTTTAAAAGGGCTACTTTAAAAGAACTATGTTTCAAATGTTTAATTTGAAACATGAGGTAGATTTAACTTGTCTTATCATGCGGTGATATTGTCTACATCATGGAATAAATACCAGATTTTTAAAAACCTAATTTCAAAGTAACATGTAATGAAAAGCATTGAGCTCATTTGTTTTATAACACCATAATATGTTCAGTGAAATTAAAAATTGCGCTTGATTTGTCCTTTGATTCTGGTTCAGCTAGTATTATTAAAATCATATGACATGTCAATCACTGAGCTGATGTTTTAACAAGTATTGTTCTATTTAAAATAGCTTTATACAATTAGAAGTGAAGCTTCTGACACTTATGTTTTTATATTTTTACTTACATGGTAATAAGAAAAATAGAATGACTTGATTATATAGTGAATGCATATGTTGCACATTAAAATTGAATTTAAATATAAAATTAAATAAAAATTGAATCTAAATTTCTTAATTTATAGGTAATAAGTCATAATTTAAACCAAGGATATAAAATCTTGCATGAGACAGTAGCAAAACATTACAGGTCTGCAAAAAATACTTGTCTTATCATAGTGAAATGACTAATATAAACCCTAATTTTCTATGGAGTATCTTAAGTTTAACAAGAGTTTACAACAAACAAACAAACAAACAAACAAAAACCCCCCAAGAGTTTACAAGTTTGAACCCTTTGGAAAGATTAAACACTTAAAAAGCTAGCTTTTTGGTCATACTAATAAAATACATATGCCCATATGTTTCTATTACTCCTGAAATTAATATTAGAAAATGTTTTATTCATTTTAAACAAGATACTCTTCTGTAGTTTGTGAGGGACCTTCAGTTATGGGGACTCTTCTTTGAATGCTGCATATTTATATTTCGTTGCTCTTGCTCACTTCCTTTCATACATCCAGTTTATTCTAAAACATATTTTTCATTTCTGACAGAAATTCAGGGCTTTCGAGTAAATCTTTCTGTTGAGAGTTCTTTGATGACCTAGATTCTCTTCTCCATTATTTTTCATTCTGCATTCCATTTGGCAGTATATTTAAAGTAGGTATGTCTAAGTAAAAATCATTTATGTAGGTTGCCATTTTGATTACATGCCATTTTCTCCAACTTTTGTAGTCATGGAATTCTAGTCACTAAGATAAATATGACACATGTGTAGCTCAGAGTCACAGTAGGAAACAGATGGTCACTCAAAAGGGTTGACTTTAGGGACGGAACTGTTTTTAAAAGTATGGGTTAAGTGTGGGATAAAGGGAAATCAACTAGGATTAGTAAAATCCTGGGCCCCTGCCACGTACCACTGATTGGCCTAAAGGAACGTGTTGTGGGAGCAGTTAATGAAAACTAGCAAGATCGATAGCTGTAGAAGACTCAAGTGACTCAAGAGCTTTGGTCTCCGACGGATGAATGCAGCCACTGCTGAGCTGTAGCCCCAAAGGCTGCATCTCTGTCCTCCCATCTCCCGTCCTCTGGCGCTATCATTCCCTGGCTGATCTCAATGGGAAGCTCAAAGCCAAGGAACCTGGTGATGTGGTCTCTGGACAGAGCATGGTGAAAATGAATCTAGAAGAATGAGAAGAGAATATACATTACATCATACTATCCTAGTACTCAGGTAAAAGAAAAAAATGGTTGTTTTAGAAAAATCGCTATGATAAATAGTGCAGGGTTCTATGACACTTATGGATGGGAATTTGGACCATCTGGCAGAAAATCAAAGTCATCTCATTTTGGCACAGTAATATATAGGTGTCTGTCACAAAAATTAAATTGGCAGAAATACAAAACGGTGTATGTTTTGAGACATCCATTGCCATTACTTGTAATAGTAAAAGAAGCAATCTAAATGTCCATCAGTAGGGAACTGTTTGAATGAGTTATGGTACACCCATTAGTCAACTGTAACAATGAATACAAAGGATCTCTATATACTTAAGTAAAATAATTTCCACAGCAAATTAAGAAAGACAAGGTACAAATTTACTTTCTTTTTAAAAATATGATTGTATATAGTGTTATAAATGTATTTGCTTATATTACAAAGTAGTGATAATAGAAGGAGAAATTGAAAACTAATAAAAATGGGAGGAAGTAAAATGGTGGAAGGACAGGGATAGAAATGGTTGTAGAGATGAAAGAATTAAGAATTGAAAATAAATGGCTTTGTTTCCCACTAATCCATTCTAGCATGTGAAGCAAATTACTGAAAGGATGGATGTAAAAAATTAAATTTTCTTTCCCGTGCTATTATTGTTACATTTTATTTTATAAAAGCGGAAAAATCATATTAACCTGAAAAGTAACAAATTATAATTTTCTCATTTGGTTAGAACGCTATACAGATGGATTTAAGATGTGATTTCTGTGCAGATTCTCATTACTCTGTTACAGGGCCACAACCTCTTATTAAGGCCTAAAATTTAATGGATAGTGACTAATACATTGAGTGAGATAGAATAGCCAGGATAAAAAATATCAGGGTGAATTGCTTTTAGAAAGGGTGAATATTGTGAAACTTGTTTTTATTACATGTATATGAATATGGACTGTTTTGGAATATAAAATATATTTAGCAATATGAATCATATCTAAAAAATTTTAAAACATTGTCCTATATCTCTTCTATTCTCCCTCCCCTCCCCTTTACAACAGCTTTATTTCCATTTTTCCATTTTTTAAAATTCTTTTCTTTTCCCTTCCTTCTCTCCCCCTCCTCCCTTTCTAATTCTCCTCCCTATTGAATATTATCTTTCTTTTACATAGTATCTATTATACCTTTTTGTCCTTATTTACACTTATGATTTCTCATATTGGAGAAACAGTTCGATATGTACTCATGTGTGTCTGATTTATTTCACTTACGAGTATGTTCTCAAGGTGCATCCATTTACCTATAAATGTCTCAAGCTTATCCTTTTTATGGCAGAGTAGTACTCCACTGTATAGAAAGACCACATCTTCTTTAACCATTCATTAGTTGTTGGGCATTTGTACTGTTTCAAAGACTTAGGTATTACAAACTGTGTTGCTATAAGCATGGTTGTGCATATATTGCTGTGGTATGATGTTTTTAATTCTTCTCAGAAGATATCAAGCAGAGGAATAGCTGGGTCAAATGGAACCTCTAGTTGTAGTTTTTTGAGGAATCTCCACACTGATTTCCACAGTGGCTGGACCAGCCTACATTCCCACCAACAGTGGAGGAGGGTTCCTTTTTTCCCGCAGCCCCACCAGCATTTGTTATTGGTTGATTTCTTGATAATAGCTGTTTTTTTCTGGAGTGAGATGGAATCTCAGCATTGTTTTAATTTGCATCTCTCAAATGACCAGTGATGTTGAACATCTTTCCATATATTTATTTGCCATTTTTAATTTCTTCATCTGAGAAATGTTTATTCATTTCAGATGCCCAGTTTTGGATTTGGTCTTTAAATTTGGGTGGTCTGGTTTTTGAGTTCTTTATATATTCTAGATGCTAGACCTTTGTCTGAGGAGCAACTGGCAAAAATTTTTTCCCAGTCCGTGGGGTTTTGCCCCACTCTGTTAGTGATTTATTTTACTGTGCAAAAGCTTTTTAATAGGATGTGATCCCAAGCACTGATCCTTTGTGTTATTTTCTGTGCATTCTGAGTTTTGTTCATAATTTTTTTTCCTACCCTCATGTCTTCTTAAGTGTTTTGAATTTGATTCCTAGTCATTCAGAAACTGAAGGGCAGTTCAGTGGTAGGCACTTGCCTAGCATCCCTGGGTTTGATCCTCACGCACCTCACCACATGCATACACACATACACACATGCATGCACACACACCAAACTAACTCATTTCTATTTTCGGCTTGTATAGTAATTAATCAACTGTTTAAAAAATTAGATTGTACATTTACTTCTTTTATTTTGGATTTTTATTAAAATTAATCCAAAATTACACAAACTTACAGGCAATTACACAAGCTTACAGACCACAATTAATTTTACCTTTTGCTTATGACAATGAGCAATGTAAACAACCACCTACATACAGCATTAAGTCACAACTATATAAAATTACTATAGTACCCAGTGTACGTGTCACTGATTTAAGTTATCCTGTCCTTAAATCTGCTGCTTCAGTTGTTTAATTGATTTTGTCCCTGTCTCCAGGTTTTGTTACTAGGATATTTCACTTTGAAACAGTTTCTCTAGTTTGCGTCTTACACCATTTCTATATAAGTACATTTACTTCTGCAAAAATTCACTTTACCTCAGTATCTTTTCATTGGCTATTTAGTGAAATTATCTTCTGAGGATAGAAGACATGATTTATATAAATAATGCAAAATAGCATTTTGCGTAAGCTCTACGTTGTTTATTTCAGGTCCTTGAAATGAAAATTAAATGCTTTATTATACAAGGCAAAATATCTTATCTTACATATAAAGTTTCTCAGTTTGCAATTATTTCTAACTGACTGCCTTTGTAAGACACAGTGGAATATTGAGTACTCCTTCTGACCTTTGAATATGAATGCATGACTTAGTCTTTAGCATTCTTGCTAAGAATGTCCCAAAGAGCAGGATGCATTTCACTGTGGCATATTTGAATATATCTTGCACAAGTGATAAATAAATTCCTAGCTATATCAACAACAGACTCTTACTTGAAACTTGGATTTTTCTGGCTCAGGAAAATTATATAAAACCCATCTTTAGTTTTTTTCTAATGTTTTTATTGCTTAAACCAATAGAATTTTAAAACTTTGCTAAAGAGCAGAGCAATATTCTCTGTTTGCTATCTTTATTTTCATAGTTTTTTTCTCTCTTATAGTGTGCATTTATTTAACTTTAACTTTTAACACTTTGCTCTGACCTCTCAGTGCATCTCAGAAAGAGCAGGAACTCGGGGTACAAAATGTGTCCTTTCAGTGTGTATATTTCCCTGTGTGTGAAGCATGTGGGAACTGATCTTCCTAAGTTTAAATATATTTATAGTTCTTTACCTGAAAGTACATTTGTAAAATAGAGAGGCTAAATATTTATCATGATTATGTTCTAGAATTAAAGGCATTTAAATTCAGGTTTCGTTCACAGACATGCGAATTTTTAAACTTTATTTGGTATAAAATTGAATATGTGTTAGAAAATGTTCCCCACTTTAGACACCTGACTTAACATCTCTTTGGTGTTTTAACACTGATATTCATTTTATCCTTAAAAACAGGTGGGAAAACAGTTAACCGTGTGCCTCCCACTTTCATTACCAGTCCAGGACCTAATTTCCTAAAGACATTTCTGGGAAATTAGCAAAATAATCAGGAAAGCTAATTGGGAACATGTTATGAATGGTTTGTTCTAACACTGCTTTAAATATCTTTAATACTTTATCAAAAAGAAGTAGAAAATACTATAAGATTTTTTTTTTTCTCTTAGAATCCTTTGCTGTGGCTATCTCAATTTAGAGTACGTGGAAGTAGTTAAGTGACTATCCATGAAAAAGGTCCTAATAATATCAACTAAAATATTCTCAAAGGAGATTTCGTATGTTTTTTGTTTTATAATTAAAAATTTTTTAACTGATACATGAAAACATAAAACTTGTACATTTCAATGGAGTATCATGTAATGTCTGATACACTTTTACGTGAAATTTCAAATGTTTACTCTTTTCAATAACTGAAGTCCTCCATGTACTCTATCATTATCAGAAGCTGATGTCACTTTTCAGTTTTTCTCAAAAAACAAGGCCTTCCAACCTTTCCCACCTGTCATTCTCATTGTTTCCTCAGAGTAACTGACTGACTCTCTTGATCTTCCCTCTAAATTCAGAAAAATGAATCCTTATCTCTAATACTAGTAACTTAGTCCTTAGATCAGTGCCATTTTCTTCTTTGACACCTGGTAGAGGGGGGATTTTTCTTCACTTCCTTCCTTAGCATCTTAGTGCTATTTTGTATTGGCACCTTCCTTTCAGTCTTCGGGTGTGAATAGGTCTAACTGACTTGAAAGCCACCACTCTAATTTTGAAAGTATCTTTAACTATAACTTTCTTTTCAGTCACTAATTCTGAAATGGAGGGAATAATCGCAAGATGTGTTAAGAAATCCACTGGACCCACAGTCTGATGGACTGAAGTTAACACTCCATTGATTACCTGAAGTCTATCAGTAAGGCCCTGCTCCGAGTGGTAGACCAAAGTGACATCTTGAGTTTACTGGGATTAGTGTCAGTTCAGAGCTAATGTTGGAAACACCATGAAAGTGTGATTATTTTGTTCTTCCCAATCTACAATTACCTTGTTAACAGGTAGTAAATCCATATGAGGAAATCTCTGAAAAAGATTAAATTTTTTGGCAGTGTTGCAGGCTTTGTTCTCAAATGGCTCTATCTTTTCCCTTATTCCAGGGGTTCTGGGCTTGTAAACTGGCTCAAGTATAGCAATTGATTAAGAGGTCATGGCTATTTTGATGATTCAACTTAGACTTCCGTTCACTTGACTTAGAACTTTTGTTGTTTATATAGCTCAAATAAGAATTTGATTATACATCTACTTCACTTCTAGGGACATCCTGATCATGTAGCCAGTATCATAGGTCTCGATGAGTCAGACAGTTCTTATTCCTCTTTTGAGTCTGCTACCCTTCGGCAAACATACTCATCATATCTTTGTTGATTAAGTGCTATCACTTGGCCTTTGCCCCCTACACCCATTGAATTATCCCACTGCAGTTAAGGATCACAATTTTATGACTGCAGTTCTCTCATTGTAATTTCATTTTAAGATATATTTTATTAGTACGGGTTTGCAGTGCATAATGATTACATTTCTTGTGGGGAGTGGTACATGTACATAATATATCTTAATGTTTCATCCTCCTCTCCTCCTCTACCTCCCCCCTTACTTCATCTTCTGACCCTCTTCCGTTAGAAAGATCTATCTCCTTAGTTCCTATTACCTATTTTTTATTTTGCTCTCTTTTAATACTTTAGATTTCTCATATGAGAGAAACCATTTGATATCTGATTTATTTCATTTAACATTATGGTCTCAAAGTGCATCTATTTTACTACAGATGACTCAATTTTATCCTTCTTTATATCAAAATAGTACCCCTTTGTGTAAATAATACATTTTCTCTATCCGTTTATCTCTTGGTGGTAAAATAGGCTACTTCCATGATTTAGCTATTAGGAATTATGCTACTATAAATATGGGTATGATATATCACTGTAATATGATGGCTTTAACTCTTTTTGGAAGATACCTAGAAAAGGAATAGCTGAGTCAAATGGAATTTCTTGTTTTGCTTTTTTGAGGAATCCCCATATTTATTTCCATAGTAATTCTACTAGTTTACTGTCCCACCAACAATATAGAAGTGTCCTTCCCCCAACCAAGACTCACCAGCATTTGTTATTATCTGGTTTCTTGATGACAGCTTTTCTTTCTGGGGTAAGATAGAATCTCAGTTTTGTTTTAATTAGCCTTTCTCTAATGGCCAGTAATGTTGAATATTTCTTCATGTATTTATTGGCCACTTGTACTTCTTCTAAAAGTGTCTATACATTTCACTTGCCCATCTTTGATTGGGTCTTTTATTTGGAGAAGATTTTTAAAAAATTCTTTATATATTTTAGTTATTAGCCCTATATCTGAGGAATAGCTGGTGAAAAATTTTTCCATTCTCTTGGTTGTCTTTTCACTCTGTTGATTTCTTTTGCTGTACAGAAGCTTTTTAATTTGATATGATACCTTCTGTTGATTCTTGGTACTCTTTCCTGTGCCACTGGAGTTCCGTTCAGAAAGTCCTTGCCTATGCCCATGACTTCAAAAATTTTACCTATTTTATCTTCCAGCAGATGAAGTGTTCCTTTTTAACATTTAAATATTTGACCTATTTTGATTTTAGTGTAGTATGCGATGAGAGATCTGGGTCTGGATTCAGTCTTCTGTATGTGGATAACCAGTTTTCTCAGCACCACTTAATAAAAGAATTTATCTTTCTACCAGTGTATGTTTTTGACTCCTTTACCAAAAATAAGTAGTTGAATGTGCTTAGGGTTATTTCTGCCTCCTCTGTTCTGCTCCGTTGATTCACATGTCTGTTTTTGTGCCAGTGCCATGTTTATTTGTTTGTTTATTTGTTTAGATTGTGGTGCCTCCTACTTTGTTCTTGTTACCAAGGATTGCTTTTGGTATTCTGGGTCTCTTCTGTGTCTATATGAATTTTAGGATTGTTTTCTCTTTCTGTGAAGAATACTGTTGGTATTTTGATTGAGATCCCTTTAAATCTGTGTGTCAGTTTTGGAAGTATAGCCATTTTGACAATATTGGTTCTGTAATCCAGGAATAGGGGACATCTTTCCATTTTCTGAAGTCATCTTCACCCTCCTTTGTCAGAGTACTCTAGTTTTTATTGTAGAGGTCTTTCACTTGTTGGTTATGTTAACCCCAAAGTATTTAATTTTTCTTTTTGCTATTGTAAATGGGGTTTTTTCCTAATGTTTTTTCCTCAGTGAATTAATTATTGCTGTACAGGAATACTATTGATTTTTGTGTGTTGATTTTGTATCCTGCAACATTGCTGAATTTGGTTATTGTTATAGGAGTCCTTTGGTGGAATTCTTTGGGTTTTCTACATAGAGAATCATGGCATATGCAAATGACAATTTGACTTCTTCCTTTCATATACATATCCCCTTTTATTTGTTTTTCTGGCCTAATTACTCTTGCTAGTTGTTTCAAGCACTGCGTTGAACAGGAGTGGTGATGGTGAACATCTTGTCTTGTTCCTGATTTTACAGGGAAACCTGTCAGGTTTTCCCCATTTAAAATTACACTGGCTATAGATGTGTCATAAGTGGCATTTTCAGATTGAGGTACAGTCCTTTCATACCTTTTTTTTCAGTCTTTTATCATGAATGGATGTTGGATTTGTCAGAGGCCTTTTCTGTGTCTTTTGAGATAATCATATGATTTTTGCCCTTTCTTCTGTTTATGTGATGGATTTCATTTATTGATTTGTGTATGTTATACCATCCTTGCATCTCCAGGATGATGCCTGCTTATTCATGCTGTGTATTTTTGATGATTTGTTGCATTCTGTTAGCCAGGATCTTGTTGAGGATTTTTGCCTCTATAATTATTAGAGATTGGCCTATAGTTCTCTGCTTTGGTTGGATCCTTGTCTGGTTTGGGAATTAGGGTAATACTAGCTTCTAGGAATGACTTCGGAAGTACTCCTTCCCTTTCAGTTTCATTAATGGTCTTGAGGAATATTGGTGTTGGGTCTTCCATGTAATTCTTGTAGAATTCAGCAGTGAACCCATCCAGACCTGTGCTTTCCTTAGTTGGTAGGATTTTTTTGTTGTTGTTGGGTTACTGCTTCAATTTCTTTTTTCTTTTTCTTTTTCTTTCTTTATTTTTTTTGGTGCCAGGGATCGAACTCAGGGACTTGTGCTTGCTAGGCAAGCACTGTAACTGCTGAGTTAAATCCTGAGCAACTGCTTCAATTTCATTGCCTGTGATTGGATTATTCAGGCTTTTTCTATCTTCTTGGTTCTGTTTTGGTAATTCACATGTATTTAGGAATCTACTCATATGTATCATATGGATCTAGGAAGTCTCCAGTTTCTTGGCGTACAGGTTTGAGAAATAGTTGCTAATAATCTTTTGGATTATTGACAAGTGTCCATTGTGATTTCATCTTTTTCCCTTCTAATTGTATGCATTTGGGTCTTTGCTTTTTTGATAAGATTTGCTAAGGATTTGTCTTTTTTGTTTATTCCTTCAAAGAATCAGTTCTTTGATGAATTGATTCTTTGTGGTTTTTTTTTTGTCTCAATGATTTTTGCTCTGATTCTTATATTTTCTTCCTTGTACCAGCTTTGGGTTTGGACTGTTCTTAATTTGGTAGGACCTTGATATACATTGTTAAGTTATTTATTTTGCCTTGCCCTGGTTTTGTGATGTGGGCATTTATAGCTATAAACTTCCCTCTTAGTACTGTTTTCATTTCATTGTGCCCATATGTTCTGGAATATTGTACTTGTAATATTGTTTAGTTTTAGGAACTGTCCTATTTCTTCTTTGATTTCTTCTGTGACTCATTGATTATTCGGGAGTATATTGTTTAATTGTTTTGCATTTGCATAATTTCTGTGGTTTCTTTTGCCATTGATTTCTAGTTTCATTATGCTCTGATCTGAAAATATGCATCGTGTAATTTTGATTCTTTTGCATTTATTTAAGGGTACTTTATTGTCTAGAGAAAGTTCCATGTGCTGCCGAAAAGAATATTTTTTTTCTGTTGGCGTTGGGTCGAATACCGTGTATATAGCTATTAAGTCCATTTGTTTGAAGATTTTGTTCAACTGGTGATATTTATTTATTGTTTTTTTTTGGTCTAGTTGATCAGCCTGTGACACTAGGGTATTGAGGTTCCCCATTAAAATTGTATTTCTGTTTCCCTGGTCTTTTATGTCCAGCAACACTTGTTATATTAAATTGGATGGTGCACCGTTATATGGTACATATATATTAATAACTGTTATCTCTTCCTGTTGACTTGCTCCCTTAACTAATATGTAGTGACCTTCTTTGTTTCTTTAATGGGTTATGGCTTGAAGTCCATTTTGTCTGAAAATAGGATAGTTCTACTTGCTTTTTTTTTGGGTTTATATTATGTGGAATTTTTTTTCCATACTTTGATTTTTGGTCTTTAAATTTGATTTTGTGTTAAATGTACTTCTTGTATACAACATACTATTGGATTTTGTTGATCCATTCTGCAAATGTGTATTTTTGGATTGAAGAATTGAGACCATTTCCATTGAGAGTTATTACTGGTAGGTATTGACATTCCTGTCATTGTATTATTTTCCTGTTGATGATTCTCTTTCTTTCCCTTCTGCTTACCTGCTTGTCCTACATGGTATATTTATTCTATTAGAGCTTTTGTCATTATGAACTTCATTATGTCTTTCCATGATGTCCTTGAGAATTTTTTGGAGTGCTAGTTTGATGGTCATGACTTTCCTTAGGTCCTCTTTATCATGGAAAAACCTTGTTTCTCCATCAAATTTGAAAGTTAGTTTTGCAGGATATATCAGGCTGGATTGGAAGATGTTTTCTTTTAGGGAATGAGGCACTTCACTGTAAGCTTTTCTGGACTTTAAAGATCATGTTGAGAAGTCTGCTGTGATTCTACTAGGTTTACATTAATATATGATTTGTTGCTTTTCTCTACCAGCTTTTAAGGTTCCTTTCTTGTTTCAGACTTCTGTGTTTTTTCCTATATGTGTTGTGGAGAGATTCTTTTCTGACCATGGCTATTTGATTTTGCATAGCTTCACTTGTCTGTATGATAAATTTGTTCTCCATATTTGGAGCTGTTTCTGCTATTATTTCAGAAAACATGTTTTTTATGCCATTTGTGCCACCTTTTGATTTTTCACTAATTTTGACTGATGTTGCATTGGTCCTTTTAGTGTCATCTATCAGCTCTTGGGTTCATTTTTGTGTGTTTTGTTTTCTTTCTTTAAATGTTGTCTTGTTGTTTTTAAGATATCTTTCATTAACTGGTTATTGACACCTGCCCTGTCTTTGAATTATTACACTCTGCCCTCACATTGGTCACTTTTGCTGCCCATTTTTTAGGTAGAATTTTTAACCCAAATTTCTGTTTTGTACTTTTTTTTGTGGACTGTAATCCTTTTCTGTGCTGGTCATTCATGTTTTTTATTATTTTGTTTAGTTCAGCTAGGTTTTTATTAGTGTCTTCTGTAGGCTTGCTGATCATTTCATTTATTAGACCCATTATCTGTTTGGTTATATCTTCTTTGAGCTTGCTGAGTGCCTTATTGATCTGTTTTGCTACCTCCTCTGTAGTCATTTTCGAATAATTTGACTGTGTGGAATTTGATTTACTCTCCTTCAATGGATTATGGATCAGCTTTTGGGGAGTTGAGAGTTTTTGGAGGCATTTTGTTGCGTTGTGTGCTCATGTTTCTATGTTTTTCTTCTTTTTTTATGCTGATGCTTTTGGATTGATTACAGTGGAAAGCTTTGTTGCTAGTATGGAGACTTCTTTAGATAATTTCTGCTTTTCAGTGATGTTGTCTGGGTGGGACTAACTATAGGCTTTTGCCTCTGTCCCAGGATCCAGCCATCTCTGTTTATTTGGGAGATGGGTCTGTAGCATCTTTGGCCCAGTAACCAGTTTTCTCTACATTCACTGCAGACTGGGAATGGGCTGCAATATTGTTCGTGACACAAAAACAATCCAGATATTGGTATCCAGAAAAAAAAAATTAATAGCAACACTATGTCACCTTGATTATAGTAATACAATCAGCAATAAGAGTGTCAAAAACAAACTGGATATTGATATACCCTACAAATCAATAATGCACCGGCCTTAACCATTGAAAAGAGGTCTGTACTTACAAACACTAAGTCAAACCAAATATCGACCTCCCTACTGAGTGGAACAACTTTACCTCCACTAACAATAGAACAGTATTCAGTAATAGCATAGAGTTCGCTGGGTATCTAAAGATTCAGAACCTTAATAGTTATACTAGTAAAGGTAGAGGGGGTGAGAAACTAGAGAATGAAAAGAGTGAAATTTGAAAAATGAATCAATGGAAGATGGGAAGGAAGAGAGAAAAGTGACATAGAGGATCCTACTGGATCCTCTATGTCTAAAAGGAAATTACCCAGTTGTTTTGGGAGGGTAACACTGGAATCCCTGAAGCTGCTGGCCAGGTCTATACTTTCTTTCTGAGTCTACTGGCCCTCTGGGCTTACCTTTTTTCCCTTGGGCCTACCCTCATTCAGGATCAGATCAGTTGGTTAGTTCATACCTCTGCTGCCCTGTACCAAGGGGAAGCAAAAGTTGGTGGGTGATTGTGGCCAGGTAGGGGTTTGCTGTGTAGTCATCTCTTCTATCGCTGGGTGTTGGCCTTGTCCACATTCAGGTCAGTCAGTTGATTAGCACCCCTGCTGTTCCATACAAGGAGAAACAAAATGCAGAGCTGGCTAGGAGTTAACGAGTGACCACTGCCACAGTGTGCAGTCCACAGGTGCAGAGTTGCACAGCTCTCTCTGGTCCCCAGTGGGTAGGGCTCCATCAAGCCTGGTCCACAGGGTTCTCACTCTCACCAAAATGCCTGACCTACAGAAAGACAACAGTGTTCCTCAAGGATGCTGAGGTTCCTCTCACCAATTTATTTCTGAAGGTCATGGTAAAAGATATGGGCTCGAAGACCTTATTTGATAAATCTAGTATAATATCCCAGTCTCCTTAAGGTTTTGGTCACTGTGGTCATTAGGGTGGAATATCAACCTGGCTGACTTGGGGATCCACCAGAAGGGTTGGTGGAGCACACTGCTCAGGGTGTCTGGATAGGTCATGGATGTGTGACTTTGGGGTCTATGTTTCATTCATTTTTCCTTCCTTTCTGGCACTGTTGCCCACTCTGCTTCCCAGCCAGCATTAACTAAGCAGCTTTGCTTCATCACCACATGTTATTGATGTTTCTGCCTTGGAGCCAGCCCATTGTGGACCGAATCCTCTGAATTGTGAGCCAAATTAAAGCTTTCCTTCTTTAAATTGTGGATGTTGGGTATTGTGCCTCACCAATGAAAAATCTAATTAGTTACTTTCTTCAATAGTACATTCAAGCATTTCAAATTTACTTAGTTAAGCCTATCTTTTGTCCATGTTTCAGCCAACCAATCAACTAGTGAAACTCCTTTCAAATCTCCTGAGCTCTAACATTAAATCTACAGTCTCTGTGTAGTGGTGGATAACAACAAATTCAACCAAGCCATCTCTATATTTCTTCTGCCATTAATCCACACTCTGCTGTTTCCACATATGTTCTGTGGATTTCTTTCTGAAAATTGGAAAAACTTTGCAGTTATTTTGGGGAACAGCTCTACTCTTCATAGGTCACACTTCGTACCTTACCTTTTGGGACCTACTAGGACTTAAATCTCCTTATAGGTGTAGAAGCAAAAGAGGGTAGTAAGTATTGTTCTTGAGGAGAATCAGCAGTGTCTTGAAAGGCAAAACCTGTATCTTCTTTGTTTCTTCACCCTCGATTACAACAGTAGTTTGCTCAATTGGGTTTTGACTTTGATATTTTCCTTATATATTCCCCTTCTCAAGGTTACTGATGACCCCATAGTCGAGGTACAAAAACACAGCAAAGTAATTGTGCATCATTTAGAAAAATACATGTAGTTTGAGATCATCTTTTCTGTTCTCTTTACTTTAGTTACTGTATTTGTGTACCCTTTTGACAATAATTTCCCCAAGTTTGTAATATTAGCCTTTTTTCTTTTTTACTCTCTCTGTCTATTCTGCTCAGGATCTAAACTGAATAATGATTTTTTTCTTTTCTAGATTGTCATGATTCTTATTTTCAGGGCTATGTATCACAGCACGTAAAGAGAAAAAGAATGTCATGTCCTCCGAATCAGATGCACCAATACGATAGTTAGTAGATAGAAAAAGATTGGGTGTCCCCTCCTTCTTCAGCATCCGCTTTAGTTTTCAAAGAAGAAAAACAATTTGACTTCTTCTTAAAATAATAATATACTAGAATTAGGCTCAGAAATGGCTTCATTCAACTTTAGTTTATCTTTTCAACTCTCCTGTTATGTTCAGTGTTTGTTTTTAAGCCAATTTTTACATGGGGGTTTACAACCAGATAAAAGTCAGAAATAGTTTATATTTCATGTTTTTCAGTATTTTGTGTGTTATCTATTCCTACCCAAATTGATTATACTAAATGCTTACTCAGTATTTTATTGAGTATGAAATTACTGAGTGTATTATTTTGAATGTGCATACAATGTTCAGAAGACAGCATTTGCTCAGCTATTGTAAATTGTTAAAAAAATTCATATGGAAACTGAATGAAAGTTTAATTCACATGATCATAATTTACCATCTAGTCTGAATAAAATGCATTATACTAAAACAAAATAATTAGAGTTGTCATTTATCTAATAATTGCCTACTAATTGCTTTCAAGAGATTAGATCAATTTTTAATGGCAGTAGAATTATTTCACCCTGCCATAGCCTTGGTAGTGTTAATACTAATGATTTTCATATTTTCCTTGTGTAGTTCAAAATGTGATCTTGTTAACAAGAATTCTTTATCGGAGATAAAGAGGCACATTACTAAACTGACAGGATAGCTGTTTGTTTTCTGTTTTTCACCTCACTAACAAATGATGCCAATAGGAATGATTAACTACTGTTAATGTCATGGAAAATCAAATAACATTCCTTCTTTTAATATGTGATCAAATTTATTTTAGTATCTTTTGTAAATCAACACTTGATAATCAGACAGAATACTCACATATAAATAAATTTAAATGATTAAATTAAATCTGTAAATATTTGTATAATATTAGATCACATTAAAGTTCTTTTTTGAAATTAAGAGAATAAAAGTATTTGTATTTAATCTTTTTTCTTCCTATTCTGCAGAGAAATGATGAAGAAGCAGTTGTGGATAGAGGTGGAACTCGTTCTATTCTCAAAACACATTTTGAGAAAGAAGATTTAGAAGGTAAGATGTTTTTCTTGGGACAGCTCCTGGTGTTCTTTCCAAAAGTGATTTGAAGAGAAATATGAAATTGTATCATAGAGAATTGCAAAAGTTAATATTAAGTAATGGTGGTGCATTGTGAGGGGGTAAATATAATTGTTCTGGTACAGGCTGGAATGCCAACAGGTACACTGGCATAGGCGAGACACTTTCATTCCTGCAACAGGCATTTCCTGAAATCACAGTGTATTCCAGGCACTGTACTGTTACATAAATCTTTAGATAGTCCTTGCTTCGGAGGATGAAAAGAAAAAATGACAGATTAGCATACCAGTGGTGGTGTAAGAGGTGAATGTAGCACAAGAGGAGAATCTAACCCAGCCTATGTTGTCAGAATAAGTTGTCACTGGAAGAGAAGTAAAAACAATTACTATTCTAGTTTTCCTCAGCTGTGTCTAAGAGAGAGATGATGTTATTTCTTCTCTTCAATAAGGAGAAGGGCAGATAACTCACTGGGGGAGATAGTATGATCTAGAGGTTAACTTCACAGGCTGTGACCCTAGACTGCCCTGGGTTCAGATACCAGTACCAGCCCTTAGTTGCTGTGAACATTTCAGCTGGTCTGTTAACTTCACTGCAGTTAAATTTTCTTGACTGTTAAAATATAGATAACAATGGATAGTTCCTAAAGTTTTTACACAAATTAAGGGGGAAGCCCTGGGAATAATATCTGGAATAAGAGTTATAGAACTATTGATACCACAGTTTAATATGACATTAGCTTATTTTTATCTTAATCAAAAATTTTTACTAGTGGGGTTTAAGGTAGACACTATTTGTCATCATTTGATTGAAAAGTGAAGCCCATGTGGTCTTTCGTACAGGTATTCAGAGAGAGCTCCTAATAATCCACTGAGCTGAGAAGTAAAGTATTTTTCATTTACGCATTGTAATATAACCCTTAAATTACAATTAGAGTCATTGTACCTAGTCTTCAGCTACAACAATTACATAATAGGGGAGTTAATAGAATATTTAGCAACAACTTTAAATAATTATATTTACTCTATGCCTGACATTTGCTTGGTACACAGAAAGTACAAGAAAGTTATTGAGTGAACCTAGTGATTTGCTGTGCCATTCACTGTCATTACATTGAAATAGAGAGAAAACTTGCAAAGTCAAGAATGGTAATGGATAATATAAAAATGATTTCTCTTTGGGTTTGAGATACTATTATTTTTTCCAATAGTATATTTATTTGTCTTTCTATAATATTATGCTAAAATAAGACATTCTTATATTTCCTGAACATGTACCAAAAAAGCTAATAGAACAAAAAGTTAGCCTTGAAATATCCTCAATTTCAGCTAAAAGCCGTTTGCATTTCAGTACTGTGATGGACAATCCATAGTGGATAATTAACAGCTAATAATTTATAAATAATTACAGTGCAATACTGAATGATCCTTTGGCATGGAAAAGATGTAAAATAAAATTTACTAAGGTAATTTTAATTAGCATAACTGTATATATTATGTACATTTTCTTTTGCTGGGTACAGATAGGGAATGCAGGTGACAGTGTAATATGATGTTTTAAGGGCTGCTCTACTGTCAGAGTGGCATCCCTCTCTCACTCTCCTTTTTGAAGAAAGGGAGGAGGCAGCCTGCCATGGCCAAGATCATGGAGGGAGGGATCTGGGTCTCTTATTTGCGTATCCAACCCTCACAGAAGGCCTTCCAGAAGATTCCCTAGTTTCAGCCATAGTCCACATTGAACACAGACTTACAGCTGCTGTACAAGCTGTACTCCCCGGCCACTTCTGGAGGTTAGTCTAGGAGGGCTCCCTCCTGCGTATTGACTGCCGCTGTGCTGCAGCACAGGCCCTGTTAAAATAAAGATTTGCCATGGTACTCCTGTTAAAAAAAAAAAAAAGGAGATTTTTAACTGGCACAACACAATTGGATAAACCAGATTTTATTCTGTTCACTAATGTCTAGAGTGGGTATTTCAACCTCAGATGCTGATAACTGGCTAAGTCATTGATAATTAAAGTAAGTCATAAAATGCAAAAGTGACATTGTATTTTAGAAGTTTGAAAGAAAACGGGGAAACATTATTTATATTGGCTTTCTAATGTTTTTCTGTCTCCTATAAACATGGTACTTGAGGATGTTATGAAGGGTTCTACTGTGATGCACATATAGGTGCAATAAACCTATCAGTGGTTTGGACTGATTACCTAGAATTAAAAAATAATGTACAAGGTGAAGTACATAATGATTTAGTGATAATCGCTATCAGTGTAATAGAAAATGAATAAATAGGAAAACTCAAGTGAGAAAGATAGTACTGATGGTCATAGTGACGGTGTTTGCTCCTTTCGTGTAATTAAAAGAAAATAACAGAACTCTACTTTTTAAGGACTTTTTAAGTAAAGTAGATAAAGCAAGGCAAATATTTTAAATGAAATAGAGTTGAAGATTGCTATTGTAGACAAACACATTTTATAAATATATACTCTTTTAATTAGCATGCTAAATTTGAAATTTTTTGTTTCTCAGGATTTGTGTGTATTCTTAGCTAATAGAATTACTGGTATAATTTAACATCTTGAGTACAGCTTGTAGAAATGCCAAGTGGATAAAAATAGCTACAAAATCTCAGGTGCAATATATTTAGTAGAAAATGATCACCTGCTCGGTAACAACAGCTTGGTGTAATACATTAGTTAATTTATTCACACATATATATCCTGATAAATGGTATGCCAAATGTATGATTTCTCTCCTTCCAAATATATTTCTTTTTCATTTTACATATATATCTTGTACCACTTTTATCTCTTCTCCTATTATGTAGAATCAAGAGTATACAACTTTATTAGATTTTGTTCACCTCTTACCTTTGTTCGTCATGCAGTCAGTAAATTCTTTGAATCTGTTTCAGTGGTGTCATATTCCCTACTTTCCTTTTCATTCCCACTGCTGTTGCTCCATTTCTCTCTGTTCTTTATATATGTATCCCACAATTCAGTCCCCTTAAGGGTTCCAAAATGTTCTTTCTAAACCTACTTCTGATTCCTGTGGTAAAATGTAGTGAAAGATACTGAATTCCTATAATTAGACAACCTCAGGTTTCCGAATGAAGCAAAAATTGTTGAGGTTAACCAATTTTTATTTCTAGTCTCTCATGTCAGTGCAGAATTAGTACTATCTAAAGTATAAGACTACAAAAGGAGAAGTGCTTTAATATTCTTACAATTCTTTCTTTTGCTTATAAAATGCCCAGCTAAATTTGAATTTTACATAAACAACAGATAACATTTTAAAATGAAGAATAGAAATAGGTATTTACTATACAGTATTTTTATTTATTGCTTTTTATTTGCTAAATCTGGAGCCCCTACCTGTGGATGTTAGGATGACCCACCAATTATCCCCCTTTAGGAAAGGAGGCATTTATTTCCTCAGTTGACAGTAGTATTGCTTGCTGATGGCTCCCACCTAAGCTCCTTTCCTTCAGCTGAAAGAAGCTGTGTGTAGCATGTTGAAACAGCTTGCCCTGTGCCATCCTGAAACTGATGCATGATCAGTAAAGGAATAGAAAACCTTGGAACCCATCCCTCATTTTGGGAGAACTCTGAAGATCCATCCCAACTTCAGAGTTCCCTGTGGAATAGATTGAGGCCTTTAGTGCAACTGTACCATAATTTAACTTCTCCCTGTACTATATCCTGCTTCTCATATCTCTCGCAGTGTTACTGTTGATAGGTCCCTTCAACAACTCCCTGGATACAAATCTCTATCTCGGAGTCTGTATCCCGGGGAACTCAAGCCTCCCATTATCATTTCCTTAGTATGTGAGTAGTACCAATAGACATACAGTAGTTGGTGTTTGGCAGGACCCTCACATTAGCCTGTGGGTTTAAGTACTATTGTAGTACATTAGAGGTCTTTGAAACTACTTGCATTGGCCAGGATAGTAAATAAAAATCATTATTAAGAGAATGGTGGAGAATAATGTCACCTTTATAGATATATACCAGTGTGCACAAGTCTGACCACAATAGCAAATCATTAAATGCTACAATATGATAGTGGAATACTTTAAACTCAGCTAAATGGTAGCACCAATTGCAGCTTCCATATCACTTGTGGAATTTTTGCCAGAATAGGTTAGTGTGGATTCAGCTGTTAATGTGAAAATACATTTTTTTCTATTACAATCTAGAAGGAGTGACAGAAGTAGTTAATAGTCCTTGTATAACATTATACATTTATGGTCTTTCTCTGGGGCTATTTTAACTCATCTGCCTTCTGTCATATTAGAGTCCAAAAGGATTTTGACTAAGTGGATGTTCTGCAGAAGTTCACGTTGGTTCTCTGTACTGACCAAATGAATGCAAAATAAATGGCAAGTATGTTGAGGGTCTTAGTGAGACAAATGCATTCGAGAGTCTGTTTCCTAGTGAATTTGATTAAAAGACAACGTGAAGGAGAGTGTCATGCTGTATTGAACCTCGAACTTTAGTGTGAATGAGTGGGTAGGTGGAGACAGTTTCCACATGGACCCAATAAAAATAATTAAATGTCTCCCCTCAGTTATTCTTCTTCACTTCAACTTTCTCTTCCTTGTTTACTCTTGTTTTTTCCAGTTTTTCTTAGAATGGATGCCTATACTTGAAAAATATTCTGAATACTTTTATTTTTTTCAGATATGACCATTGTTACATCTTCTGCAGGTATAAGTGTATGTTAATGAAGCATTCGCCAAAAATAGTATGTCCTATTAACTAATTAGATGATCATAAAGAAAAGAAAATTCAATAGCAAATGTGATATGAAATCATTTCAGCCATCTTGACTGACCTAATCAATTTCAAATCAAGGCAATACTTTCAGACAACTCTATTATTTTGTTATAATTAAAAAAAATTCATAGTGGTAAAATGCATAATGTACTGTTTACCATCTTAACCATTTTTGAGTATAAAGTTCAGTAGAGAATAATGTTGATATGAACAACATTCAAATATCTTTTTGAAATCTTGCCTTTAGTTGTTCTGCATGTGTACCCAAAAGTGGAATTGTGAGATCATGTGGTAATTCTATTTTTAGAGAAACTGCCGCACTGGTTTCATTAACAGCCACACAGTTTTACATTCCCCTCAATAATGCACAAAAGTTCCAACTGCTTATGTCTTTACATCTTTACCAATATTTGTTATTTTGTGGGTTTTTTTGGTAGTGGTGGTTGTTGTTTTTTGAGGGGGAGGGTGCTGGGGAATCAAACTCAGGGCCTTGAGCTTGCTAGGCAAGTGCCTACCACTTGAGCTAAATCCCCAACTCATGTTTTTTGGTATTTTTACAGTTGTTTTCTCATTGGATATAGAGTGATACTCATTGTGATTTTGTGCATTTCCATGAAATTAGTAATGTATCTTCTTATGTGCTTATTGCCCATTTGCAAATCAATTTTGGAGAAATGCTGTGGAAGTCCTTCGTATATTTTTATAGGGAAAAGACTTGAATGGACATTTAACACTATTAAAAAATTGAAAACATAAACATTAAATGGTTATTTGTTTTATCATTGTTGAGTAGTAGTTCTTTGTATATTCTATATACAAACCCCTTATCAGCTATATGATTTATAACTATTTTCTTTCTTTCTATTCTGTAGGTTGCCATTTTACTCTGCGCATTTTGTCCTTTGATACATAGAAGTTTCAGTGTAGTTTAATTTATATATTTCATTTCTATATTCTGTGCTTTGCTACTAAATCTGGGAAGTCTTTGAAAAATCAATATTATAATGCTTTTCTGTATGTGCCTTTCTAAGGGTTTTTTAGTTTAGGATTTTATATTTAGATTTTCGATCCATGTTAACTTAATTTTTGTATATAGTGAAAGGTGCCAGCATTCTTACCTGTCATAATTCTTCATTTCCTGTCATTATACCTGTTACATCTGTGGGAAATGTTATTTCTCATGTTTTTATCAAGCATTTATAGTGTAATCTCTGCTATTTTCTAAAGTCTGAGGACATAGAAGAACCAGTAAAATCTTGAATATTACTATAGACTTTCTGTTCAAAATTTTCTTTTATATTGCCCCGTAACAAATCTGTGCTTTGTGATCTCCTCTTTTAGCTATTGTTTTCTCTCTACACAGATATGGGATGCTCATTGTGGCCATTCTTTAATGATGGCCTCCTGGGAGAAGAACTTTCTTCTTCCTCCAAACTTCCCTTTCTGAGTTTATACCTTTTCTTCTATTATCATAACATATGTATTTATGTATCTTTATTATCTTTCTTATTTGATTATAAGCTCTTTGAATGACAGTTTTTGTCTTACACATTTTCTTCCCTCATATCCAAAATATATAGGTGCCAAAATGTGTTGCATTGAATTTTATTTATATATAATTCAATTATGCATATCAACCACATAACAAATTTATAGAGTGTTTAGGAGTATAACTAATGTTTATCAAATAGTTTATTTTCTTTTGAACATTTAACATGTAAATACAAGAGTTTCTATTAACACTTGACTATACTAAAATAAATCTAGTTACATTTACTTTTATTTATTATGATTATCTTTTATATGGGATCTCGCCATATAAGATCTTGCTATATAAGTCCAGGCTGGTCTTGGACTCATGAGCAGAACGGATCTTCTTGCCTCAGCCTCCCAAGTAGGTGGGACTGCAAGCATGTGCCACCATGCCTGGCTAATCTAGGTACATTTTAATATGACATTAAAGTATTTTTAAAACTACAGTGGAAAAGGGAAAATAATTATCATCTTTTGGCCTGCACGTTAAATAAAAATATTTTTCTTTAAATTTATTGCTTTTTAGCAGATATTAAAATTTTTTTTTAAACAGGGTCTTGCTATGTAGCTCAGGTGGGCCTTGAACTCACTATGTAGCCTAAGCTGGCCTCAAACCCACAATAATAATCCTGCCTCAGCCTCCCAAGTGGTGGGATTATAAGTGTGTGCCACCACACCTGGCATTGAAATACTTTTTAGTCAAAGATTTAAAAAAGAAAATTATATCCCTAGCTTGATATTCTTTTGCTTATTCCACTTTGGAGATTTTTTTAAAAAATAGTTTATTTCCTTTTGGAGGCTACCTATTAAGAGAATCAAAATCCAAAGATAACATAAGTAGAAAACCTAGCGTGAAGCTACCATACAGCATAGTTCTGTCTATGGTAGTACCCTCCTACTTTCCTCTTTTCACCCATTGCATTCTAGAAATCTTAATAAAGATAACTAAAATGGTATTCTGATACAACTTCAAAAGTATTTCGACACTAAAAATCTTTTTAAAAAATGAGTGGAGCACAATAGTCCTCCTTGTACTATAAATCACAGTGATTTTTGAGTGCCATGTGTGTCACTGTACCATGAGATTGTATTTACTTTTTTTTATTAGTACATGTTTGCAGTACATAATGTTGACATTCCTTGTGTGAAGTTGGTATGTGTTCATAACACATTTTAATTCCTTTTTTAAAAACTCTTTTCCCTCCCCTCCTTCAGCCCTCTCTCTACCTCTTGATCCCCTTCCCATTTGAGAAAGATCTATCCTCCCTACTTCCTACCTCTATCTTTTATTTTGCTCTTTATTTATAGTTTAGGTTTCTTTCAATACTGATGCACACTCATTATATCGGAACAAAAAAACAAGCAAAAAGTGGACTTCGAATATCATTCTTTTATGACCCAGTGGAGTGCAGATTTGTTATTCAATTAGATGGAAAAACGTTGTTATATAATGAAACTGTAGTTATACAGTATGAATATAATATATCAACATAACCAGAGTAATGGTTCATCACAGTATTTCTGATTCAGAAGAAAGCAACAATCAGAAAAATTAGAAAGTTTAAAATGAAATACCTTACAGTAGAATTTCTTACAAAATTAAAAATGACAGTGAGGCTGCAACTAAAGTACATTTCTGTATGGCTGAGCTGTTAACAAAATATGAACACTGTTTTGCCGTTGGTGAAAAGTGAAATCATGTTTGATTATAGGAGCAGAGAAATGCACCAAGAGAAAACAAACTTGTTAAGTACTACTAGCCTTTTGCTGAGAACAGTTGCTTAAAGGCTTGGGGACACTGGGAGCAACATAAATAGTCAATTAAAAAGCAAAACAGAATAATGTCAGCAAGATGTCAGAGTAGGAAGCCATGAACCCTCCTCTCCTCCACAAACATACCAAATTAAGAACAATTCACAGAACAATTCCTTTTGCAAAGAAATCCAGCAACAGATTAAAAGACTCCTGCACTGTGCCTGAATACCAAACCAAACGCATGGAAGCTGCTAAAGAAATTCAGGACACCTGCTTGCTAGATTTCTACCTTTGGCACAGCACCATACAGTTAGGAAAAGACCTTTTGTCTCGTAGCTACTCCCATTGAAAGGAAAGAGTAGGTCTGTATGCCTAGTGCTCCTACTTCTATAGGGATTACTCAAAGGACTGATTTCTGTCTCGCCTCTCTCAGAGAGATACTGGGTCTGACAGGGAATTAAGCCTCTGTGGGAGAACAAAGGTGGTGGTTTGGGACGGCAGTCATCCAGCTCAGTATAGAATGAGCAAAATATACTCCCATCCTCCAGCTTCTCCCTATGTAGGGAAAGACTTGGTCCATGCATCCAATGTCCAGCTTTACTGGGGGCTGTCCAAATGATTGGCTTCAGTATTGTCTGTCTCAATGTGCTGACAAGACCTGGCATAATCTAGCTGTGTGGAGGCAAGTGGGAATGGAGAAAGGGGTTCGGTCTGGTTGTTATCTCAGTCTCACCCATGGCTTAGCATGGTACAAGTGGAGGATAAATTGCAGATCACAACTCCCCTGGGGATGGAAAGAGATGATAGAATAGGACATAACCCAACTTTGCTGGGCCCATCCAAAGAACTGTTTTAGTCTTACTTGTCCAAGTACACTCATCTTGCCTACTGTAGATGACTTGAACTGTAAAGAACAACAGAAATCCTGGGTTGGACCAGAATGAAGGTTTGAGAGTCCACAGAATCTCTGCTTGGGCTGATGGTGGGCGTCTTCTCCTATGTGAGGTCAGTCTGTGAAGACTTGGAGAGGAGACTGCTTTGTCTGCTGCAAAGACACCAACACACAGAATGAAAGAAAATGAAGGTATCAGGTAGATCAGATAATGGAGAATGGATTAATCTTTATAGTCATCCAATGAGGTGAGTACTACTCTCTCCATTTTACAAAGGAAGAAACTAAAGCCTAGAAGGTTAAATGACTTGCCCATGTCCCTAGAGCAGGGATGTAGAGCAGGCATTTAAATTCACAAGGAAGACTAGGTCATATTTGCTCATCCTTTCATGACTATTTTTAAAAAGCTGAGACTGTCCTTTTACGAAATAATAAGAACTTTGGTGTTTGGTTAGTGTCTATGTCAGAGTAGTTTTCCAAACAATTTTGCAAAATTTTTAAAAGTTTCATAGTTGGCAAAAATCAGTGGACTGAGATTCATTCCATGAATAGGAAAGCCATGCTCCCATTGGAGACTAGTTTTATTGTGTCTTATTTTAAATTGTCTTCTTTGCTGCACTATAAAATTAATATTCTTAGTTTTTCCTTATTCTAAATGTCATTTCTTTGAAGGATCAAACCATTTTCTTCTGCTATTACTGGTTAGCTAACTTTTGTTCAAGTTAGTATTGTTGATGGAAGATCAGTGTCAATTGATGGCTCTATTGTAAGTGGTATTTGGTGCCTTGGTAATAACTAGTAGAATTAGTTACACAAGATTCATTTGAAATTGTACATTTTGCCTGTAAAATATGTTGGATAGTTGAGGATGAAAATTAGGGAGACAAAAAAAAATTGAGGAGATGGAGTTACACTGTATGTTTCAGAAAAAAACCAGTAGTAAGTTTCCTTCTCTTATTGAGCTTTGATACCTATTCATGGTTCGTAATAAACTGCTTCAGTTTTCCATGGGTGTTATGGGAATAAAAACTAAATAATATGTCTTTTATAATAGAATTTGCTTTTATCCTAAAATTAACTCCTAGCTGAGATGTACACATATCCTTGTTTCATTTTAGCTCTTTCATATCACTTATTTGTGTGACTCACATCAATTAATTTCGATGTCTTGATACTTTGTTTATTTGAAGAGAGAGATAACTTGATAGTTATCTATACTCTGTTTTTACAGTGTATTGCATTTCTAGCTAAATTTGAGAAATCAAAAGTATTTTTCTACATCCGATTGTGGTTCATTAGACTATTTGCAAATGCAGGCATATGTTAGCATGAAAAGAGTAGCATATATTGGCATGTATATATGTAGCTAAGATAGCCTACAAATTTATACTTTAATAATCTGGAGGTCCTGGTGACACATTTTACATCTTTACCTCAGAATGTTACTTTTTAGACAGCTGACTTTAGAACAAGAACCCATGTTGTTAATCTCTCTTCATAGTTCCTTATAAACCATGTTCTGCTTAGTACTGTTCTTTGCCTATCAATGGCAATATGTAGTGTGAGAGATATTTTAATGTGATAAGTGCTATATTATTTGTGAATGAGAACCGTGTGTTTGTGTGTGGATGTACATGTAGTATTTTCAATTAACCACCATTTCAGAGATACAGTGGATGAAAAATTCACTCTTTTGCATTAAATATAATCCTATAAATATTTTTTTAAATTTTATTTTAATGGTACATTTTAGATGTACATATTGATAACATGTATCATAGGGAATTTGTACCTGTACATGATATATCTTATTGCTTCTTTTTTTCCCATTCCCCTCCCCTCACCCCTTCCTCCCTCCTATTTACAAAAGCTTTGTTTCCATTTTTTCCTTCTATTTCTTATTTTCTTGACCCTCTGTTCCTTTCCCCCTCCCTTGTTCCCTTTCCCATTTGGACATTTTCTTCCCTTTCCCAATATAATATATTTTAGTCTTTATTTACACTTCAGTTTCTCACACTGGAGAAACTATGCGGTATTTAAACATGTGTGTCCGATTTATTTCACTTAAGAGTATGGTCTCAAGATGGATCCATTTACCTAGGAATATCTCAAGCTTATCATTCTTTATGGGAGAGTAGTACTCCATTGTATTAAAAAACCACATTTTCTTAATACAGTCTGCTGTCGATGGGTATTTGGGCTGCTTCCAGGATTTAGCTATTACAAACTGTGCTGCTAGAAACATGGGTGTGCATATATCCCTGCAGTATAATGATTTTAATTCTTTTGGGAAGATACCAAGAAGTGGAATAGCTGGGTCAAATGGAATCTCTGGTCCTAGTTCCCTGAGGAATCTCCACACTGATTTCCATAGCGGTTGTAGTAGTCTACATTCCCACCATAATCCTATAAATATTAAAAATGGGTATTTTATAGCTAAGAAATTGTTCTTTTAACTCTTAAACATTTTTCTTAAGAAATATTTAATATTTTGAAGGTAAACAACAAATGACTAAAGTCTCTTAATATTTATTACATAGATGTATATTAACACTATACTTTGGTTTTGAGTTTTCCAGACACCCCAAACTTCAGTGTGTTCATTACACAGTTATACATTTTAATAGCATGGGATGAGTACTACAGTGACATGGAAAAGAACAACTTAGTCTACTTTTTGATTAAATTCTTAAATCTCTGTTTAGCTGTTACTTGTCTTCCTACAGCTCCTTAGCTGAATGTGATGCATCGCCTCCACTGGTTGTTTTTTACGGGACCTCTCACAATATGGGCATGGGAGGTGCCCAGGCAATTACGACTTTTCAGGGGGATGTCATCAGCATTCATCAGTATTAATTAAAGTGCTAATGAGATACTGAACCAACCTCTGAAGGCACTGAGCCCAGTTTGTGTTTTATTCCCCAAGGAGGTTTAGATACTAGTGCTGACAATTGACATTTTTATTTTAAATACTACTGGATGCTATTTGAAAAAAAAATATTATTGTGGCCACTTTACCCTTAAATACTTACACTGAAAATATCAATTGATTTTAAATATCAATTGATTTTAATTCAGATAATAATGAGCAAATATTTAAATAATAATTGAAAATGATACTCTTGATTTCTAATAATATATACCTATAATTTTAGCGATAAAACAATCAGTGAAACCTTAATAAAATTAGTGTCATTTTAGGTCCAGTATTCTGAAATTGCTATTCTCCATGCGGTGCTTTATATTTTCTCTCAGTGAACTTTTTTGCTTCCCCATTCTTTTTTAAAATTATTTTTTTAAATTGACAGGTAAAGTCACGTGTATTTACTATTCATGATATAATGTTTTGAAGTATATATACAGTGTGCAATACCTAAATCTGGCTAATTAATATATGCTTTACCTCATATAGTTACTATTTTTGTGGTGCGAAAAATTAAGATGTGCCCTCTTAACACTTTTTAAGAACACAATATACCATGCTATGCAATAAATCTTTTGAACATATTCCTCATGCCAACCAAGCCAGCCCATGGCAATCACTGTTCTACTTTCTGGTTTTATGTGTTTCTTCCTTCACTCTACCACTTTCTTGGCTACTTCACTGTTCCTAGTACCTATAGTATATCAGAACTGTTGAAAACAATAAAAAAAAAAAGAAAACGGATTATATTTCTTTTGCTCTCATTTCTACCCCTTAATGAGATTCAGGTAGGAAAAGAATAAAGGAAGCCAAAATGATTGAAATTATAATTAGAAGAATGTAAAATTTAAATTTTCTACTGATGAATGAGTTTTTGTCTGGCCTCCGGGACAGGAAAGACTATGAATGTTCTTTTTTGTTACTCTCAAATTACCTCAGATGCATTTGTACTAAAAATATTACATCCTTTTTTTGTAAATATGTAGATATATTTTATTTGTCAAGAGTATCAGTTTTATTTAGAATATCCAAGTACAAAAAATGAAAATTTATATACATACAACTGTTAAAAAGTTAGAATCCATTAAAATGTTCTGCGAATGCTAAGGCACTTAATGCAAATATCCCCTGAAACATGAATTATCTGATTTTTTTATATATTTAACATTAAAATGTTCATAGTTATTGTCTTAAGAAATATTTTTAATAAAAATGATTCAACTTTATTATTTTTCCCCTCAAAGACACAGGTTTAAACAAGTATGTAAGATAAACTAGCAGAGATAATATGATGCACTCAGTTTCGAAGGTATTCTAAAAGGGTCTATTGATCTGGATGTTTTAAGCTTTTGAACATATTTTGTTTCATCACAGCAATACATCACCATGGTGAGGCATACTGATGCATGAAAGTAGTTATCATGTAACATAATTGGTCACAGAAGCTTAGGGTACTACTTGTCACTTGTGTAAAAAATTAATTCTATAAAACTTTTGAGAGCTTAGAGTTTAGCTATGATACATTCCAAAACATATTCCTCCATTTTTTTTAGTATATACTAAAGAATGTTCGTCTTGGAATACAAATGCAATCAGTCATAATGTGAAGGTGTTCTGCATTTTCAGTGGCACTGAGTCTTGCTCTTTGGTATAATGCATGCAAAATGACAAGAATTTGGCAGCAGAAGACATCTAGATTCATTGTAAAATAGCAATTTAGAGATTTCTAACAACAGTGAATACATAAGCATAGTATCGTCCACTCTGGCTTATGTATTGACCTTATATTTGAGAATATTTTACCGTAAATGTCAGTAACTGTGGCCATCTGCCAGATGTATAGAATCAGTGGTGACACAAATAAAAACAACTAGAAAACCAAAGTACACTCATAACAGTTTACTCTTGCTTGTGATGGCCTTCTGCATTCTGGAACTCCAGTGTTACATAAAACTGGAGTTCTTATGGTCCTTGTCCTTCTTCAGGCTGACACCTGATGCCAGAAAGGACTGGTTCTGGAGTATCTCAGAAGTAGCCTTCTTTTTAGAGAAAGCAATTATTTCTTCTTCCAAAATTCTTCTCTTTTCTTCAAGTTTTATTCTCTCTTCTTTGTGAACTTGTTTCAGGTGCTCAAATTTGGCTTGCAGCTCTCTTTCAGCTTCTTTCAATATGCCTTCTTTCTCCTTCACTCTCTGTACAAACATCTGCTTCAAATCTTCTTCCTACCTCTGACTCTCATCATAGAACTCATGTCTTTTGGCTTCACAGGTCTCTTGAAGACTGACAGGCTTGTTCTCAGGGCTCATGTCTGTAAAGCCCATACCCTCCAGTGTGCAACGCTAGTACAGCTCATAGTGCCTGATGTGTGTTTGCTCCAGCAGGTCCTCCATGTTCATGCAGATGAGCATTTCCTGCAGCTTCACAAAGTCACGGTGGTTTTCATTCTCCACTTGTATGATACCCCAAGGGTACTAGTGAGCTTTGACCATCTTATTTCCAACTTTTACCTCATCCATACTTCCCACAACAGCAAATGGCAAATGTTCATTCATTGCAGCACTGATTTTGGCAATGGTCTCATCAGCTGTTGGGAACTGGCATATCTGGACACCATTACTGAGCAACTCACTCATGAGCTTCACCCTAAACTTATGTAAATCAGTTTTAGAAATTCTATCTGCTTTGACAATGACTGGTATAATGTTCACCTTGCTGTGCAGGTTCTTCATGGGTCAAGTGTCTTCAGAGAGTGGCCCATGAGGGTGATGAAGTAGAGGCACATGTGGATGTAAGAATCGTGGTAGTTGAAGAGAGAGTGCTTGATTTTCAGTTCTTCTTGGAGATAGGCCTCAGACTGAGCATTTATGTAGTCAACAATGAGTTGGTAGCTTTCTTCTTTATTTATTTGGTCGCCACTTCCCACTGTATTCACAATGGTCAATTTTAACCCAACATTACTTTCCTGGATTTCATATGTCTGAGCTTTGTTTAACATCCGGGCGAAAATGTGAACATTCGTATTCTTCAAAATTAGTATTAAACTGGGGTTGGGGATTTAGCTCAGTGGTAGAGTACTTGCCTGGCAAGCACAAGGCCCTGAGTTCAATCCCCTGTACCTCCTCCCACCAAAAAAATTAGTATTAAACACTGTATTAATCAGTGTTAATTTTCCACTTCCAGTCTCTCCTACACAGAGAATTTTTTTATTATTTTTACCAAGAACATGTGTTGGTACATTGTATACATAATGATCATAATCAACATGGTTATTTTGTACCTGTACATGATACATCTTGGTTTTTCCCCCTCTTCCCCCCTTCCCCTCCCCTCCCTTCCATTCACCCACCCCTCCCTATTTGCAACAAGTGTAGTTACACTTTTCCATTTTTTCCCCTTTCATCTTACTTTTCTTTTAACCTTCTTCTTTATCCCCCTTTTCTCTATCTAGTTCTCCTCTCTTTTGAATACTCTCTTTTTTTAAAACATAATATCTATTCTACCCCTTTGTCCTTATTTA
>PVJO010014785.1:0-47057 GCA_004026905.1 Hystrix cristata | reverse complement strand
GTCTAACCATGCCAAGTGCTGGTGAGGACAGAGAAAAACAAACTCTTATACAATGCTGGTGGGAAAGCAAAATAGTACAATCACTTTGAAAACGTTTAGAAGTTTCTGAAAAACTTCAGCACACATTGAACCATATGATCCAGCCACTCTTAGATATTTATCCAAGAGAAATGAAGGCACGTCTCCACACAGAGATTTGTGTACAAATGTTCATAGCAGCTTTCATTTTAATAGCCAAACACAGGAAACAATTCAAATGTTGAGTTGTTTATCCTCAACTACTGAGTGGATAGACTATGGTACATCCAAACAATGGAGTATTATTCAGCAACACAAAGAAATACATTATTAGTACACCCTACAAAATAGGTGAATCTCAAATTAATTACACTAAATGAAAGAGGAAAAGCAAAAAAAAGGGCACATTCTTTGGGGGAACAAAAAGCACATTTCCTGTAATCCCAGTACTGAGAGGCTGAGACAGGAAGATTGCAAGTTAGAGTCCAGCCTGAGCAATTCAACAACTTAGCAAGACCCTGTCACAAAATAAAATAAAAATAAAATAAAATAGATAGTGCTGTAAGTCAGTGAAAAGGGCCTGGATTCATCCCCAGTGCTGGGGGGACAGAAAAGCACATGTCATACAATCCAATTTCCATAACATTCTGGAAATTGCAACCCAATCTAGAGAGGCGCAAAGCCTCTTGGAAGCTCCTGGGAAGAGACGGGGTAGGAGAAAGACAGCATGAGGAGGACAAGGATGCTGTGGGTGTGATGGACATGTTTGTTAGCTCTGTCAGGGGATGGTTTCACAGAGGGACACGTGTGTCCAGACTTGGGACACCTTAAATGCGTGTTATCGTATGTCCATTATAGTGCAACACAGAAGGCTTTTTAAAAGCAGGATTAATCCAGGCTGTCAGGAGTTAGACTGCTGGTTACCTTGGTCAGAGATGGGCACTAACTAGAAGAGTGGTGCCGATAGCAGCTGGGGTGCTGACTCCATGGCTATGTGGAGTAGAAGGCACCCACCCATCTATCTTCTGAGGGCTCGGGGACTTTTTAGATGTAGGTGATACTTTGAAAGGAGGCCAGCTAGCAGCCGACTGCTCACATGGGGCCGGCAACATGGTACTCTAAGGGAGGCAGGACCAGAGCTGACTGGCACCAGGGGCTCTGCTCCAAAAGCCAACGTGGGCCGGGACTGTCACTGGGCAGGGCTGCATGTGGTGGCTACGGCCACGTCTCTTACCTTCTGCTGCAGGTCTCTCATCTTTCCGGACTTTTCTCCTGGACACTCAGGGCTGGCTGGCCCTGGCTCTGGGCCTGGGGGCTTGTCTGGCTGAGCCTCTTTCTCCTTTTCCTGTCCCCAGTGTGACTTCGGACCAAAGAACAGCCTGCTGGCAATTTCCTCTGCGTTTTCCAGTCGAAGCCCCAGCTGGGAAGGGAGGCCAGGGCTCAGGGGGAGCAACTCCATCCCACGGTGACCAAGAGCTGCTGGCTAGGGCTAGACCAGGAGGCCCCAAGCCTTGCACAGGGAAACTGGGTGCCACCTTGGGAAATCCATCATGCTGTGTATCTGCTTGGTGCATGCCACACAGCAAGAATTCCTGCCCATCCCTTCCAACCCGGTTCAAATGCCACTGCCTCTGGGGTCCCTCTCTGAACTCCCCTCCCCACACCCCGTCAGTTCCTTCCCACATCCCTCTGCTGGATATCTCCTCCACCAGGGCCTCTAACACACGGCTCCAAGGCTACACACAGACACTGTGACTTGTAGGTCTCCTTAGCAGGGTCCTTTGTGAAGGCAGACATCATAGCTCATCTAGGAAGTACTCTCGAGGACTAGCCTGGTTGGTCCTCAAAATTGGAGGGATGGATGAGTGAATCCTTGCTTCTGTCCCTCCTTCCTTCCATTTGCTCATCCATCACCCCCCTAGTCCTCTACCCTTTCATCTTTCCTATCCATCCATCCACCTATGAACCTGTTCATTCATCTTCCACCTATTTTTGTGTGTGTGTGGTGCTGGGGATTGAACCCGGGGCCTGTGCACTGAACTACATTCACGGTCCTATGTGTTTGTTCGGAGACAGGGTCTAAGTTGCCCAGGGGCTAGGCTTGAATTTGTAATGCTCCTGCCTCAGCCTCCCAGACAGCTGGGATTACAGGTGTGCCTCGCTCATCTTCCACCTTTTCTTTCCTTTATTCTATCCATCCTTCCTTCCTTCTACCCATCCATCCACCAGTTTTCTTTTCCATCCACCTCATCCTCCTTCCCTCCCTCATGTGGATGAGTCTGACAGCAGGTGGGGAGAAATCTTGGAGGCCGAGTCCACCACCAGGCCACAGTGTGTGCACCACACCCTGCTCCCTGTTGTTAGGTGGAGTTGGGACAGGGTGGAGCACCTTCCTCCTTCCCTTAGCCTCCAGGGATATGGGCCCAGGAGACAGAGGACCATAAGGCAATCTACTTGCTGGAAACAAGCCCTCAAAGACACCCCCTCCTCCACTGTCACCTCCATAAACCATTTCCCACGTGACAGCCAGGGATCAAATCACAGCCTGTCCTCCCCATCCTAAGACCCTTCCAGGCCTGCCACTCTCTCTCTGCCCTACTCACCACCCTCCTCTCACTCCTGCTGCCCATCGGTCCCTTAAAACGCCACGCCCTTCCCCTTCTGGGGACCTGGGCACTGACTAGTCCCCTACCCCAGAGTTTCCCCCTCGGCCCAGCACACAGCTATGCAGGCTTGGTCCCGGGTCTCAGTGCAGACTTCACCTCGCTGCAGCGCTAGAGCTGCTGCAGCTTTATCCCAGGTTTGCTTGCCATCATCTGCCCCCCGCTCTGGGATGTGAACATGCAGGGACTGCCTCCCTCCTCCTCACCGTATGTCTGGGGGCCCCAGGACAGTGCCCGGCACACTGTCAGGCAGAGGAGGAATGTTCACGCAGTGGGTGGTGGGTAGGTGGAAAGACTGATGTGGGCAGATAGAGTGTGGACTGGCAGGTAATGTGAATGGACGTGGATAGGTAAGCAGGTAGGATGAATGAGTGGAAGAATAGATGGATAGAGGGGGGAGAGGGGATGAATGTGTGGGTGGGAAGATAAAAGGATACATAGTGAGACAGGTAAGAGGGGACATGGATGGATGGATAGACAGTTAGGAAGGTGGGGCGGATGGATAGGTAAGTAGGTGGAGGGACAGAAGGATGGGTGGGTAAGTGATAGATGGATGAGAGGGCTAGGTGGAGGGCTTAGATGGAGAGAGGCAGATGGGCAGATGTACATAGGTACCTATGGGTGGGTGGGTGAATAGATAGGCAGATAGGTGGGACAGTAAGTGTGTGGATGTAGGGAATGGAACAATGGAGGTGAAAGATGGATGGACAGATAGATAGATGGGATCGTTTCTGGCCCCAAGTCCAGGACAGGCCCTGGGGAGACCGCAGTCGGACTCCCTCTTACCTCCAGGAGGCTGAAGGCCCGGCCCACAGCATGAATGGTCAGGTTCACTGTGGCAGATCGGGGCAGGAAGGAGGCAGGAGAGAAGAGAAGGGTCCTCTCCAGGGTGGCTCCCAGGCTGCCAGACCCTGGGAGAAAAGGGGGAATCAGTGGAGCAGGCCAGCGAGAGGGCTGAGACAGACCAGACCCACAGTGCATCCCCAGGCAAGGATGGGAAAGAGCCTGCCCCTTACCGAGGCAGAGCGAGGCCAGGACAGAGGGCCATGCTGCTGAAGGTGGGGAAGGTGCATGGAAGCAGCCCGTATCCACCCACTCCCCAGCGTGGCCAAGCAGCTGAGGGGCCTCGGCTGCAAAGATTTCCCCTCTGATGTTTGATTAAATTACAACACAGGGAGAGGCTGCCCTCCAAATTCCCAGCTCCCACAGGGAACAGGACACAGGAGAATCTCACAATAGCCCTTCATCGGCAGTCCGTTTCCCTTCCTAACACCTGCTCTCTACCAAGAGTCAGAATGATCTCCTATAAGAGTGTGACAGTGAATTACCTTTTTAAAATAAGGATAAGTTTTAAAGAGCCCACTGAAGCCCCGTGTGGTAGAGGCACACCTGTAATGCCAGCACTCTGGGAGGCTGAGGCAGGAGGATCACAAGTTCGAGCCCAGCCTTGGTGACTTAGCAAGACTTTGTCTCAAAACTTTTAGAAAGGGCTGGGGGTAGAGTTCAGTGCAAGGGCCCTAGGTTCGATGGCCAGTTCTGCAAAAATACATACATAAACAAACAAACAGCCAACTGAGAGAAAAGACAGAAGAAAGAATTCAGCTGCGTGCTACCAAATGGCTGATGTGCAATTATTTTTTAGCAATAATAAACAAACTTTGTTCTTCCAAACAATATGGCAACACCCTATTATGAAGCAGGTGCCTGTAAGTACTTGACACTCGGGAAACACTCGTGCCCTGGAGTGGGTGGCCCCTGGTAGTCGTACCTGAGCGGAAGGTGACGTCAGAGTAGGACGAGTGTTTCCAGGTCTCAGGGTGGAACTCCTGGCTGAGGACGTCCTCGGGGAGGGCGTCCTGGAGGTCGCGTTTCAGGGGATCGTCCGTCTCCAGCAGCCGCAGGAGGTGGCTCCACACGAAGGAACCCACTAGGCAGAGTGACAGCAAGGCATGGGCCTGCAGCCGGCACGGCCCAGGAGGAAGACTCTCTGACCCTGCCCAGGCCTCCTAGGCTTGGGCACTTCTCCAGAGTCTGGAAACCTGGCCTGGGCACAGAACGCCGATGAGCCTTCCAGAAGGGAAAGGGTGTATGGTGGGACATCCCTGGCTGGAAAGCAGAGCCCTGTCTGAACCTGAGCTCCAACGCTTACAAGCTGTGTGACCTCAGGACAGTCACTGTACCTCTCTGAACCTCAGTTTCCTAATCTGTGAAATGGTCAAGACAGGCTTCATTTCAAATCCTACTTCTACTGCTTACAAGTATGGCCTAAGACGGTCACTCCACCTCCCCTGATCTGTTACCTCATTTGTAGGGCGAAGTAACAACTCATCTCACAGAGCAGTCTGTGATCAGTCAGACCCTGGACCTAAAAGACTAAGTAGCCTTCAGGGTAGTCGAAGGGCGACATGCAGTCCAGGATGACGATGCCTCAAGGTCCCTGGAGGGATGAGTTGAAATGAGAGCACCCACGGGCACATGTCCAGGGGGATGCTGGGTCCAAGGAGGCCCCGGCACTCTCGGCGGCTCAGGCCCTCAGCAGGCCCAGCAGAAGCTTCTAGAACAGCCCCCCACAGAACAGCACTGGCTTTTGATGGACAAGGCACTGCTTGTCCTCAGGTCAGTCACCAAGGTCATGTGGGGCTTCTTTTCCTTTTTGCGGTGCTAGGGACAGAGCCCAGGGCTTTGTGCCCATAAGGCAAGCACTCACCACTGAGCCGCCCCAGCCCCCGCGGGAGCCTATATGGTCACACTTTGCCTCAGAGCACACAGGGTCCCAGGTGACCACGCCGGGAACTCTGTTCTGGTCATCGTCTCAGAAACAGTTTAACCGAGCGGGTGCGGCCTGGTCCCAGGGATCCCCGGACAGGCGCCCCACAGAGCACCACACCGGTGCAGATGCGTCTGCGGGACTGTTGCAGGCAGCACAGCCACGTGGGTGACGTGCTCCCAAGTCACTCAGCGACAGGGAGATTCTGGGAACTGTGTTGTTAGGCGGTTTTGTTGTATGACCATCCAAGTGCCCTGGACTGGAACATCCTGGGCCGTGCGTGACCGCACAGGTGTATGCGGGTGTCTACGTCACATGCTCTGACATGACACACCAAGAACCGTCCGCAGGGAACAGCCTTCCGGAGCTGGGCCCGGGGCTGGAGAGCAGGCACGTTAGCTTCCCGCTCATGCCTGTGCACACTCAGATGTGAGTGTGACATGCGCTTGCACTTTGATGGTGACAGCAGCAGCAAGAGGGGAACATGAGACCCGCAGGCCACGGCCCCTTCTCCGCGAGCCTCTGCACTAACTCAAGGAGGTGCCGCTCCTTTCCCATTTCACAGATGTGGAAATGGAGGCTCTGGAAGGTCGGCAGTTTCCGAGGGCACATGTGGGGTGGGGCTGAGCTGGGATCAGAACCCCAGCTCTCAGCCTTTGTGTGCCCCTGACAGTTTCCCTTCTCTCTCTTGCATTCACACCTTTAGGTTCAGGAATGAGGTTCCGAGTTGCCCTGTCTGTAGGGAGCCCGCAGACCCCGGAAGGGAGCTGACGTTTGCAGGCCCTGACCCTCCTCTGCTTGGGTCTCTGTGTTGTGAAGTAGGATCTCGGGAACTCTCATACCATTTTACAGATGGGGGAACTGAGACCTGAGAGGAGAGGCAACTTCTCCAAAGTCACCCATAGGACTGGAATTGCCCAGCAGAAGAGGAGGCACCCAGGGCCACTTGTCTGGACAGTGCAGCAAGAAAAGTGGGGCAGAGAAGGAGGAAGCTGCCAGACTCTGTACCCAGCACAGCGCCCCGGCCAGCCCCACTCACCCTGTGTGGACCGCTCGCCTGCCTGTGTCCGCCGCACTGTGGCAAACACCTCCTCCCCCGGGCACCGCATCAGGCCCAGGTAGGCATGGATGCGGATTTCGGTATCCTCCGTGGGTGCTTGGTAGAGGCGGGAGAGTGCAGACCGCTGGAGGGGCAGAAGGCAGGCCCTGGCTTGATGTCCCCTGACCTGGCCTTGTCCCCGCTCACACGATGTCCCTACACGGGCAGCTGGGGTTGGCCAGTCACATCCAGGCCCCAGTACTCCCGAGCCCCGCTCACTGCCCTGTCCATTCCCATGTGTAATAATAGGTTCCCACACAGGCAAGGCTGCATTCTGACAGGGCTCTGCCTACAGAAAGCATCAGGTCTGACACACAGGAAATATGTCTTGGTGTCCACAGGCCTAAGTAAGCTGCCTCCCCATCCTGTGACTCTGTCTTCCTTTGCAGCACAGCCGCCCATCCATCTGTTCACACAACAGGCATTTATTTACTGAGCACTTACTGTGTGCCTGCCACTATGGAAGGTGATGGCCCTGGGCAAGATCAGCCCAGCCCCATCCACCTGAAGGTCACATTCCAACTAAGTGAACAAGAGTGACATGCGAAGCATATAACACAGTAAGTGGTCTAAGTGCAAGAGAGAAAAAAAATAGAAAAAAAAGACTGGAGGCTCTAGGGACCTCTTAGGTTCAATTTCAGGAGAAAGAGTCAACAGAGACCTCACAGTAAACATGGCTGATAAGCTAATATCTACAAGAGGTGCAGGAGTGAGGCTGGGACAGAGGGGAGAAAATTCCAGGAAGGGGGAACAGCATGTGCAAAGGGCCTGACGCAGGCTTTGGCCCAGTGTTTGAGGAACAACACAAAGAGGAATATGGCTGAAGTAGGGTGACCATACTTCACTCAGTAGATCACTGTAAGACTCAGTAGATCACTGTAAGAACTTTGACCTGGTCTCTGAGTGAAAGCAGGGCCACTAGTCCAAGGGTCAGCAAACTTTTGTGAAGTGACTGGCAAGTGGTATTTGCAGGCTATGTAATGTTCTTGCAAAGGCTTAACTCTGCGGTGTTAGCAAGAAGGTAACCATAGACACCCTATAAATGAGTGGGCATGAAGGTGTGCCACTAAAACCTTGTAACGGCCAGCTAGAGGGCAGCCTCTGGCCTGCTGTTCACCAATCCCTGCACTAGAGGGTTGGAGCACAGGACAAGTAAGACAGAGTCCTGGACACCTATTCACAGTAATGCCTACCTGGTGCCTGGCGCACAGTAAGCACTCAGTAAATATGGGATGACGAACAAAGGAAGCGAATAAATAACGGACTCCAGCCCTCCACCGCCCGGCAGTCCTGCCCCTCATGGAAGAACACCCAGGAGCTCACATCTGCAGAGCAGGGGACCCTCCAAAAGGCCTGGATGGCGCCCAGCCGGGTCTCTAGAGGGCTGCTCGCCAGGGAGGCGCAGGCACTCAGCGCAGGTGTGAGGGACAAGGCAGCCAGACCAGCATTGCCGATAGCCTTCAGCACCAGCTGCATCTGGAACAAGAGGGCACAGGGCCATGAGGCCTGGGCAAGGCACCAGCCCCACCCAGTGCCTGGGACTCGCCAGCTGGGCTCAGGCTGGAGCCCACACATAGGCCATGCTCACCTGTCTGGCTTCTGAGGGTTCCTGAAAGGCACAGTCCACACCCACGGCCTCACCCAGGAATCTCACAAAGGCGCTGATCCCAGGCAGGTGCCCGCAGGGCCCATCCCGAGCCACACAGAGGTTGTGTACCAGGGCTGAGAGGCCAAGGAAGGCGCTGGGGCTGGCTCCAGGGGACTGCAGCAGTGGCTGAAGACAGACAGCACCCTAGCTGGTGAGTGGCCACACACGGAGTGTGTGAATGAGTCCAAAACCACCCCAGGGGGCTTTAAGTGCACCCAGGACTATGGGGGGCCTGGGCTATCCCTGGGCTAAGGGGGACCAGGACATCAGTAATGTCACAATGGAGGTAGGGAAGGTCCCTGTTTCACAGGGGCTCTGTGAAATGTCCTCTAAGGCACAGGGCAGCCCCCTACCCCCAGCAAAGAATTATCTAGCCCCAAATGCCAACACGGCCAAGGTTGAGCACCCCTGGACCAAGTCACCAGGCAGCATAGCAAGGTAAAGTCCTGAGGAGAAGCCACAGAGAATCCTGGACAAAGGGTCCAAGCCTACCCATAAACCAGCACAACCTCTACTGCCCCCCGGGGTCTATGAGATGCACACAAAACCCAAGTTCTGTCTGCAATCAAGTGGCAAAATGAGCCAGTGAGCCAGCTCGCTTTCCCCGTGGCCTGCAACAGGGGTGGGGGGCATCAGCTCTTGTGGAACCCCGTGATCCCTGATCCCCTAGGGGAGGGCACAGCCAAATAGCATCCCGCCCGCACTGCAGGAACGCTCCTCAGCAGGGTGACTGGGCCACCGCCAACAGAACAGTTGGGGAGAACCATGCAGCAAGGAAACTGGCAAAGGTAAATTACCTATTACCCTCACTGCTTATTTTTTGCGGTCCTGGGCGTTGAACCCAGGGCCTTCACACTGAGCTACACCCAAGACCTTTATTTACATACATACATATATATATAAATAAACTCAAACTCGCAATCCTCCTGCCTCAGCCTCTCAGCATATGCTTTTGTTTTTAATATAAATTCTCTAAATGCAGGCTTAAAGTGTTTAATTTTTGAAATGGCCAGGTTGAACAACTGGCTTGCAAACTGCCTGCACATCTAGCCATCAACTCCTCTCCGTTGGTGTCAAGACCCTCGCTGTGCGCATTGATGTCCAGAGGTCCAGCTTCTCCTGTCCTCGCCACCACACTCACCCCTGCCAGGCCCTGGTCACACCTCACAAACGTCACCTTCTTACTTAGCATTTCCACTTTGTGGATGAGGAAGCTGAGACAAAGAAGGAGTCACTGAGCACGGGTACCCAGCTGGTGGATGGTGGAGCCCAGAACTAACCTGGAGAGTCTGTTCCCAGGCCAGGCTCTCTCTGCTCCTCAAAAGGCACACTCAGGGCTCGCTCCTGAGAGAACAGGTCCCAGGGCCCTGGGTGCCAACAGCAGCCCCCATTATGCTAGACCAAGCTGCCACAGACAGGGTGGCTGCACTGCAGGAAAAGGAATCTGCCCTGCCTCAGGGACAGGAGCATCCCAGATCCATGTGTGCACCTCAGTGTGCCTGTGTTCTGGAGCCTGAGAGTGTGTGTGTGTGTAGGGAAACTTCTGTGCACATGCATCCCCAGATGTGGGCATCTCGGGCCTGAGTGCTCTTGGCACATGGGGGTGTGTGTGCACATATACCGACAGGCATGTGGGCCATGTGTATCCTGGTATGCATGTGTGTGTGCCCAGGTATGGGTGGAATCCCCACGTGTTCCCTTGTGTGCGTGTCTTGCTGTATGTACTTGTACACTTCAGCGTGTGTGCCTCATCGTATGTACACGTCTCACCATGTCTCATGGAGCGGAGGCATGTTAAGTGTAGGTACATGTGTGAGCATGTTCCGTGAGCGCATCTTGGTGGAGGGCACACCTCAGTGTGCACCTGTATCACTGTGTGTGGGTCTGTGTGTGTGCACGGCCCTGTGTCAGCCTGCACCTCCCTGTGCCTTGGTGTGCAGGGTCTCCGTGTGATGTTTCTCATGTGAATACAGTTGTATCTCTGTGTGGGGGAGCTAATGCGTGTGTCTCAATCTGTGTCCTCCTCGTGAAAAGGCAGTGTGTGAACAGCTTGAAAAAGCACATTCATTTTTTTTCCATATGTAGCAAAAGAAAATAAATCTTGTTTTCTTAATACAGAGTAGAGAAACCAGGGCCTGGCTGGGAGGGCAGGGGACAGACAGACACAGAGATGTTTTTGGAGCACAGCAGGAGGGTTCTGCACGCCCGAGATGCCCACCTCCGCTGCCGTATCCAAGTAAGGCTGTGCGCCTGGGCAGGGTAGGCCCAGCCTGTTCCAGACCCAACCAGGAGCCAGAAGCCCCCTCAGGCCCTGCGGGACCAAGGTGGGGAGGTTGCTGCCTGGCTGACTGGAGCCCTGCATGGCGGCCCTGAAGGGACAAGGTCAGCATCAGACCTGAGCAGAGCGAGAGCTTCAGACAGTCATGACTCGGTTCTGGTTCCACCGTTTGATGGCTGCCTTGGGGACACACCCAGAATGGCCAGTCTTCTCCATTGCACAAGAATCAGAAAGCAGATCTTAATGCAAAAATGTGATTTAAACCAGGTGGTGTGATATGCACCTATAATCCCAGCACTCTGGGAGGCAGGAGGAGGAGGATTGCAAGTTTAAACCCAGCCTGGACAACCTACCGAGACCCTGTGTCACAATAAGAAATAGGGCCACATGTGGCTCGGCGTGAGGGCCCTGGCTCAATCTCCACTACCGTAAAACTGAGAAGTGCGAGATTGCAGGTGCTGCAGTGGAGGGACTCCAGGCTCTGTGAGCTAACAGACTCCAGCTGTTTGGTTTAGTGCTGCATCCCTGATCTGAGCACCAGAAGCCACTCCCAGGCCCTCTGCACGCACAGGGACACCCACTTCATCCACTTGACCGCACACGCCACAGCCCCATTGTTCAGAGGGCTAAAGCTGAGGCCTAAGGTCAGGGTCCCGCCCAAGCCCATGCTGGTGAGGAACAAAGTCTCTGCTTTTAGCCACTGCACCCACGAGGAACAGAGGAACAAATAAGCCAGTGAAGGAAGGAGGGAAGGAAGGTAAAAAAAGGAGGGAGGGAGGGAGGACAAGGCATTTTCATGAAGCCAACCCTGCCCCGCACTGGCTAAGCCCAGGGCAGACTGTGGGTGCTGCTGACGTCCCTAGTGGCCAGTGTGTCACCCTCTAGGTCATGAGCTCTGTGTGAGGAGTCTGGAAGCTCTGCCCAGGCCTAGCTCCCAGCTGGTGCCTGATTCATATCTGCTGAGCCGAACTAACCATACTCACACCCAGGACAGCCCCCACTCAGTACCCTGGATGACAGCCGTGGTCCCAGCAGCTCTGGGGACGGACACACCTGCGCAGACCCCGCCACTAGCTCGCCTTGCATGGGCCGAAGAGCGTTTCTGCTGCCCATCATCATCCAGGGAAAGCAGGACAAGGAGCAACAGTGACACCTTTGCCCTCAGCAATCAAGGATGCACCCTAAAGTCCACAGATGGGCAGAGCAGCTGCACCACCTTGGACAAGCTGTCCCTGTCTCTGAGTCAGTTTTCTCATCTATAAAATGGGGACAATGAGACCACCTACTTCACAAAGCATCTCAAGGGTAAATAAGACCCCAGGCACTGGTACACAATTTTGGCCTAATTACATACAGGTTTCCCCATCTCGGGGCTCATTAAATATGTGTGTTTATAATAACAGCTGTCGCCCTAAATCAACACACTCAGATTGCATGCTGGGCGCCAGGAGAACTGCTTTGCTGGCAGCACACCATTGCTCCCTGAGCCCAGGATGGAAGAACCACCCTCAATTTACAGATCGGAAAACAGGCTCAGAGAGGTTAAGTTACCAGTCCGGTCCCACAGCTGGGAGGCACACCGCTGACGCTGAGCTGAGCTTGCCCTGATACCAAGTCCTGTCCTGAATACAACACAGCAGCCCAGGGAGCCGAGGAGTCCCACCCATTCCTGGACCAAGAGGGTGGGACAGGCGGTTCGCCCCTTCCCCTGCATCAGTCAGCCAGGATGGAGGGCTGGGGGCCGGGTGGGGCTCGGGCTCACCAGCAGTGTGTTCACCATGGCGTCTGTGGGCTGTGGGATGAAGGCCAGCAACTGCAGCCACGTGTCTGCCTCGTCTGCCTCCACCTCTCCGGATGCGATGAGCTCCTTCATGAGACCCACGCAGGGCTCGGTGCCACAGGAGGGCAGAGCGTCCATCAGCGGATGCCTAATATGGTCCCCAAGGTGACACACAAATTCTCAGCACCTCTGAGCCTCATTAGCTGCAACCTTGGGTCATCTGGGGGTAAACTGAGGGCTCGGAGATGGGCAGCAGGACATGCCCGCACTCGGCAGGGAAGGAGCCTGGCGGCCGGGCTGTATGACCAGAGGCCACACAATGGCAGCCCAGGCCAAGCCCCTGGAGCTCTGCCAGAACCCCGTAAGGCAAACGTAGACAGGGACTACAACCCCTTGTGTTGGACAGGAACTGTGATTGGTCTGCTAGTGGCTTCTAATTTAAGCCTCTAATACTCTCAGCCCAACACAAAGGTATTTTATTTTTCTTATCGTTTTGAGAGTGCAGAAAGGTGAAGAAGCCTGGGAAAGAGGTTGACTGCCGGCCCTTGCAGGCTGGGACCGGCTCCTAGATCACGGCAGAAAGGGGCGGCTCCCAGAGGCAGCAAGACATCCCAGTGGGGTGGGGTGGATCAGAGCCCCCACCACTCTATACCACATCAACCTCCCCACAGCCTCTGGGCCTCGTGGGGCTGGACCTACCCAGGACGACCATAGGGAGACACAGGCCCCATGGAGTGAGGCGCACCCTGCCTGCTCTTCCTGTGTCTCACCCTGAGGCTCCTATGCTCCCTGTCCATCTCGGAAACGGGGCTCCAGGGGGAGATGGAAATGGGGCAAAGGCAACACAACACTCTCTGGACCTCTTGGAAACTTTCAGACTTAGGAAGCACCTTTTCCTCACTGATGAGGCAGACAGATGAGATAGATGCAGGGGTGCAGGGGCTTATGGGAGAGTGACCAGGAGACCATGTCACCAGGAGAATGGGCAAGTCCATGTGAAGAAATGGACACATCTCCCTGCAATCGAGCATCATTAAAACATGCCCAAGGCAGATGTCACTTACATTTAAGCCCATACGGATTGGGTGGGAAGTACAGAACACCCGGGTTCAAATCCCAACTCTGCTATGTGACTTTGGACGGTTTCCTAACTGCTCTATGCCTTGGTTTCTGGACCTAGAAATCAGAAATAACAATACCACTTATCCCACAAGACTGTTGTATTTGCTCATATAATCCTCGCAAAAGGCTTGAGAAAATACCTGCATATTTATTCTTATGGTGCGTTGTCATTCAGTGAAATGTGGGATACAGTTCATTCTGCGGTGGGGGGACTCGGAGTCAGTAAGATGTTTTCAGGTCTCTGAGGATTTTTGCAAGCCTTTGAAGTCTGTCCCTCAGGGGCCCTGCATAGCCCAGAGCTCCTGTCCACAAGGTGGCCCCTGCACAGCCCAGAGCTCCTGGAAAAGTCCCTTCCTGGGCTTCGGGTCTCTCTTCACCCTCCTGCTGGCCCCAGCCCAGCCCTGCCCTGCCCTCCTTCCTGCATTGGGATGCTAATTCCAGCTCCTACAAGAGGGTGCGTCTGGGGGGCAGAACAATGCCGTCTTTCTCTGAGGGCCCCTCTCTTCTAGTCTCGGCCAGGACAGAGCTTGGGCCTCGTGGGAAAGTCCAGGCTCCTCACTTAATCTCCTTCCTGGCACAGGTCCCCAGACAGAAGGACAAGTCGGCGTCACCAGGACAGGAGCAGAATCCTCACCCATTCTTCCCTGGGGACCCAGGACAGCACCAAAGTCACCGGCCCCACCCAGGGAACCCCTGAGCTGGCCTCTGGTCCACCCCCACTGGAGTGAGGCCCTTACCTGTTGTCCTGGCATCTGAAAGAGGAACCTTGCCAGAGTCCCATTAGTTCGTCCACAGAAAGGCCCCGGAGCTCCGACACCAGCGTGAAGAGCAGCTCTGTGGCCTGGAATCAGAGGGGAAGCATGGAGCACCTGTGGCACGAGGGAATCACAAGGGTGCCTTGCTTGTCCCCTGCTTCCAGTTGGGATAGCAGGGAAGGTGGAATTTGAGACTTCCGCTGAGGAGACCTAAGACCCGTCGAGGCGAGGCTGTATGTCAGCTTCCGTCCTTGAAGCCCGGGCCCCTGGCTCCCAGATCCAATTTATTCTTTTTGGGGGGTGGTTGGGGGGGTGCTGGGGATCAAACTCAGGGCCCTGCGCTTGCTAGGCAACTGTTCTGCCACTGAGCTAAATCCCAACACCGGCCCCCCCATTTTATTCTTTAAGTTAACAAGTATTTCTCAGGCACCTGCCGTGCACCAGGCACTGGGGTAGGGATGTGGCCATGGAAAACAGACATGGTGTCTGCATTTGCTTTAGAGTCTAATAAATGTTCCATATCTGTTCAATATGATTATAGTCAATCATTATATATTTTACATATTTCACATACTTAATAAGGTAACAATCTTTCCCAATGTGGGGGGGGGAGATACTGGGGATCAAACTCAGGGGCCCTTTACCACTGAGCTATATCCCCAGCCCCCTCTATTTTTTGAGACAGGGTCTAAGTCACTGAGGTGGGACTTGAACTTGGGATCCTCCTGTGGTTATAGGCAAGCACCGCTTAGAGTTTTTAGTTAAAAACTAGGCACGTATTTTTCAGGATAACTAGCAGAGATGGCTGATAAAGGGGTTTGAGGGTTTTCTGCCCCTTGGCTGAGCCCTGACACACAGTTGCAAAGCATCCAAAAACTCACAAGGAAGGAAACAAAGGGCCACAGTCAGGGTCCTGGGTTTCCGGAGGTGCTTGATTTGGGAAACCTTCCGTCCCAGGCATTCCTTTTGTTCTGGCTTTGCTGCTGCAGCCTGAACCTGAAGCCACAGGAAGCGCAAGGAGGTAGGGGACAGGCTAGGGCAGCTTCCAGCCGGCAGCCTGCAGCGGGGGCCTCTCTGGCTCGGGGTGGCTTCGACGGAGGCCTTGGGCTTACAGCTTGGCCTCAGCAAGATGCAGCTGCAAAGTAGGTCCTCTGTGGCCAGGATGTCCATGCCTGGGTCCTTCCCAGAGGGTGCCTTCTGGGCAGGGCCACAGCAACCCCAGCCCTACCTTGACTTCCTCCTATGGGACACACGGGCTGCTCTTTGTGCAGGCCCTCAGCCAGTGTCCCAGATGACGCTGCTCCCTGGCAGCTTCAAAGACTGCCCCTCTCAGGTGGGGCAGCCACCCCGAGGACTCACAACCTGAGGCCTGTTTCTCCTTCAGCCAGTATGTCCCTGGGCTTGGAACCCTATGCAAATGCTCATACTGTCACGCTGGGTTCGACAGTGTCCACCCTGGACACCCCCACCCCCTGCTCTACGGCCTCTGGCCCTGAGTGCTAGCCTCAGCAGCAGCCTCGCGGAGCCAGGGATGGCAGAAGGGACCCTGGGACCGGGGTGTGGTGGTGCATGCCTGACTCCCGGCACTCTGGAAGGCTGAGGCAGGAGGAGCAACCTAGTGACTTAGCAAGACTCTGTCTCAAAATTAAAAATAAACAAAGGACCAGGGATGTAGCTAAGTGTGAAGACACTGGGTTCAATCATTAACACCACCACAAAAATAAAATAAAATTGTTAGGATGACCCTCCCCAGATGCCAAAATGGCCGTTGCTGGTTAAGCCCCCTTCCCCCGTCTCTATGCCAGAATCTTCTGCCGAAACAATGGCCCCTCCCCCTGACTAGAGTCCCCAATTAGGTCCGTCGGGCCAATTACCTAGGGGCGTTACCCACCACCCAATCACCCCGTGCAGAAAGGACCAATCCTTAATGCACACTTTCAAGCCTCCAACGTCACGAAGGGGGGGGCGGCTAAGGGATAAAAGGCCACTCTCACTCGAGTGAGGGGGAAGCTGTAACACCTTAATAAAGCTTTCTCCTACGGCGAGCGTCTTCAGCCTTTTCCCTTCCCCCTCCTGCCGCGTAAATCTAACAAAAATAAAGAAGAAATCACAGGCCACTCATCCTGGTTCCCCTCCAGCAGGGAGGGACAGAAGTCAGAAGCAGAAAAATGAGCAGAGCTGGAAGGCAGAGGCTGAGGGTAGCTGGGTAAGAAACCCGTCACACTGTCGCCACCACAACAGGACAGGATAATAGTGATAGTCGTGGTACAGCATGCCCCCTTCTCCATGAGGGACACAGTCCAAGCCCCCAGGATACAGACTTCCTGTTTTCTTCCTTAGACACACTTGTGATAAAGCTAAATTTATAAGTGAAGCACAGTGAGAGACTAAAAATAAAACAGTTATAACAACACACTGTAATAAAGTTATGTGAGCAAGTGCTCTTTCCACTGTCACGCCCTGGGGAGATGGTGCAAGATTTTACCATGCTGCTAAGAATGGGGCACAGTTTAAAAGCTACGAACCATCCATTTCTAGAATTTTCCATTTCATGTTTCTGGATTGTGGCTGACCACAGAAGACAGAAACCACAGAAAGCAGAATAGTGGATGAGAGGAGATGACTCTAATCACCATCCCTCTAGGTATCAAGCCTCCCTACAGGCCAGGCTCAGGCCTAAGCACTCCACATATACCACCTCCCACAACCCTCGAAGTGTCTGTGAGGGCTCTTTGTCCCCTTGTGGGGCATTTAAGTCAGGTGCAAGGGGCCCCACACTACTAAGCAGCAGACACAAACCCACGCTGCCTACTCCTAAGCCCGCACTCTTTTTTTTTAACAAACTAACAGGCTATTACACAAGCTTACAGACCATAACACATTGTGCCTTTTGCTTATAACCATGAGCAATGTAAACAGCCACATAGATGCAGCATTAAGTCACAGCTACATGAAGTTACTGTAGTACCTAGTATATGTGTTACTGTTTTGAGTCTGGGTTATTAGGTTCTTGTTTTTAGGATGTCATTATTCCTCTGGATTCCCATGCTCCTCCCCCTTTGCCCTCTTCTTGCTCCCTTGGACCCTTTGTCTATTGGCTTAGATCTGACTCTTTGCCTTTTTGTATCCATTGTTTGCCATTTTCTTTTATTTGTATTTTGCCTCACTCAAATGAGGGATACCATACAGTATTCAAACTTGTGAGTCTGGTTTATTTCACTCAACATTATATTTTCCAGGTCCATCCATTTTCCTATAAATGACTCTGATTTGTCCTTCTTTATAGCTATTCAGCTTCTTTATAGCTGAATAGTACTCCATTATATATAGATACCACATTTTGTTTATCCAGTTACCTGTTGAAGGGTATACAGGCTGCTTCCAGCATTTAGCTAATACAAATTGTGCTGCTATAAACATGGGCATTCAGGTATTGCTGTAGTATGGTGTCTTTAGCTCTTCAGGGAAGATACCTATTAAGAGAATCGCTGGATCCTACGGGATTTCTACTTTCACTAAGCCCATACTCTCAACCGGCATCCCACACTCAGTAGGCTGAAAACCTAAAAACAAAACAAAACAAAACAACAACAACAACAACAACAAAAACTCCTATCACTCAGGAGGCTGAGGCAGGAAGATTCAGAGTTCAAGCCCAACCTGGCAACTTAGCAACTTATCGAGATTCTGTCTCAAAATATGAAATAAAAAATAAAAAGGCCAGAGATGTAGCTCAGTGTGAAGGTCCTGGGTTCAATCTCCAGTACAGTACATCCCTGACTTAGAACAAGTTCCATTCTGGGAGAATGTTCCTAAGTTGGATTTATTCGTAAGTCTGACAAAATGAGTCTTACACACCCTTGACACAAATATACAACGTAAAGCACAAAATAACCAGACACACACACACAAAGAACAAGTGACATCTACCATCTTTTCACCTTGGACCAGTCTCTCAATTATGTATTTTCACTTTTGTTTTCATGGTTATTGCTTTGCACTTCCTGGCAGTCCCCTCTGCGTCACCACTGCTTTCCCTCCTGCTTCCGGACACCCCGGGCTCTGACTGAGCGCTGCCCCGCCGCACACTATCGCACTGTACAGTGAGCACACAGCAGCACGACTGTGACAATGTCCGGCAGACATGTGAGCTACATCTGTGATTCGTTTGCATCTATAATGTTCATAATGTGAGGTCCCTTCCTATCTGTGAAAGTTTGCAACGCGAATGTTCCTAAGTCGGGGATTTACTGTACTGAAGAAGTAAATCAATACTGAAAAAATAAGAAGAGCCGGGAGTGCAGCTCAGTGGTAGAATGCTTGCCTAACATGCCGAGGCCCCAGTTTCCATCTCCAGCACCACCGGAAGAAAAAAAAAAGAAAGAAAGAAAAGCAAAGTGCCACAAGGAGCAGCATTTGCCATTTTCTCTGGTGTGATCGCTCTCATCTTGGTGGATTTCAAATAGCCAACCCCGCAGCACTAAAGAGAGACTTGAGAGAAAGGCGCAGCAGCACCCCAGGACACCTTTACCACTCACTGCCACCACCCTCGAGGGCAGAGGTGCAGGGCAGTAACCAGGCAGAGGCAGCTTTGGGCTTGTGTTACCTTTGTTTCTCACACGGTTCACTTCCATGGTAGGTTGATGAGACCTAACTTCCAATAGTGACCCGTTTAACCACCAGCCCGCAGGAGTCCTGGCTCCAAGCACCTAGGGGCTCCCGGGAGCCAGAACGGAGCAGTCAGCTCCACATGCTGCAGCACCCAAACCGTGGGGCCGGGCAGCTCCGTGCTGAGTGCTTCCCTAGCGTGCTGCTGAGGCCTGCAGTCCATGCCCACAAGAGGGAAGAGGAAGAGAAGGAGAGAAGGAAGGAAGACGGGAGAGAAGCGAGGGAGAGAAGGAGGGAAGCACAGAAAAAAGGGAGAAAGAAGAAAGAGCACGGTCAGCATTTAATAAATGCAGTGATCTGTGCTCCCCGAGCTCAAAACATCCAGTAGGGCTGTGAGTTCCGTCCCTCCCTGGCATCCTGCCCAGCCCACCCGCCCTCTCCTGCAGCCTCCCTGCGGGGCGCCAGCCTCCCCTGCTCCTTGGAGACACGCCCCCCCACCCACCCCACCCCGCCTTCCCACATGCCGTGGACCACACTGACCTGGCCCTTGGAGACCAGGCCACAGATTTGCTCTCTGTGGAGCATTGAGTCTCAGTTTTGTTTCAGGGCTGAAAAACAAACCTTGTCTTGTCCCACTGTCCCCGGGGAGAAGTGGGCATTTCAAGGGAAGCCGGTCAGGGGAAGCCAGCGGTCCCCTGGCAACCCAGGTCCTTGGGGAACCAAGGGGCTGCCTGTGTGCCCCGCAGGAATTTTCAGAGCAAGTCCTCGCCAGTTCACCCGCAGTGCAGGGACCCCGGGGAGGGAAACAGCTTCCTTCCTTCTTAGCAGCAGAGTACACAGAGCCCTCAGGGGCCGGCACCACCAGCCTCAGGAGGGAGACACAGGCCCACAGTGCCCCTTGCCCCCTGCCACCTCTGCAGGGGAACGTCCACTCGGAGGCGAGCGAGCACTCTCAGGGGCCAGGAGCAGCAGGCCTCCCCGTGGTTTCCCGTGGTCCCCGAGGCTGGGCCGTGCCATGGTTAGAACACTGCTGTTCTGAGCTAGGACAGCTTGCTCCCCAGGGGGGCAGCTGGTTTTCATGACAGTGGGCAGGGATGAGGCCGGCATCTACTGGGTAGAGGCCAAAAATGCTGCTTCAATGACCAGCCACACACAGGCCAGCTCCTGCCCCTCCAAGTGCTCAGAGACAACATAATAGTAGAGCCCTGCTGTGGGGCCAGGGTACCTGGCTAATAGCCCAGCTCTGTAGTTCACTTAGTTAGGTGGCTTTGGGCACATTTCTTATGTTCTACAAGCCTCAGTTTCTTCATCTGTAAAATGGCACATAACAAGAATTTGTTTATTAAGGACCAAATTACATGGTAATAGTGAGACCATTAGCTTATTGTCTGAGTATATAGTAAGTGCTCAGTAAAATTGTAGTGGGTTGAATGGTGGCCCCAAAAAGATACACCCAACTCCTAAGCACCAGACTCTGTAAATGTGGCCCTTACTTGGAAAAAGAGTCTTCACAAATGTAATTACCTCAAGGATCTTGGACAGGCCCTGAATGCAATGACACAGGATAATACTTTCTGGGGGACTATGTTAAACTTCCCTCTCCATCTCTCCCTCTTATGCTCAGATGCAGGGCCTCATTTTAGAACAAAGCAGCTAGGGATGGGGGTCGCGGGGGCACCATCATAGTATGGCCTCCAAACACTGCAGACGCACAGAGGAAGGAATTGGCTTGCTGTCTCAAAGCATCAGGACCCCTCTGGGTTATGGCCTCTGCATCGAGTCCCCCAAACACACACATACACACACACACACACACACACACACCTTAAACAGCTGGGATCCTGGAGGGACCTGGGCCACTGTTTCCCACTCAGGTGTGGGACGTCCTAGATGTTGAGCCCTGGACGGGGCTGCGAAGTCCTGACAGAGTGCCAGGCTAGGTTAGATTGAGGATCAAACAGAGCTGCCGCTTACCCCAAGACAGATGGGAAAATGGCTTGCCCACAGGCCTGGGGCACTGGCTCAGCACCTGGCATCTGTATTCCTTCTCCCTGCTTTCACAACCGTACACAACCGTGCGGCACACAACCCACCCAAATGTATGTGGCCTCTGAGCCACAGAGGATGTCACAGAAAAAAGAGGGTGTCCCAGGGGTCCACACCCAGGGGGACTCTGGCATGGGGCTGCAGAAACCACTTACCTCAAAGCTTGTGGCCTGAGCCAGGCACAGCCGCCTCACTGCCTCACTCGCTGTGGCCACGGTGGCCTGGTGTGGCATCTCCTCCCACTCATACAGCAGGGTGCTTGGGGTTACATCGTCATCATCCTCATCATCTGGATCTGAGATGCGAAGGACCGGCTGGGATGACCATGCAGGGGACACCAGAGCGAGCCCAGGGGCCTCCTGGGAGCCGCCCACACCCCGCCAACACCACCCCCAGATGGTTTTTGGGCAGCCGGGGAGAGGGCTTCCCACAAGGGAAATCGTGGCAGCGATACTGCCAGCAGCAACCTAAGTGCCCAGCGATTGGGGATGGTCAGATAAATGGAGGGCCGTGTGTGAGGAAACAGAGCACCCATCCATGAGAATGGGGCAAAGGACACACACTGCCCTCGGAACATCCCCAAACGTGAAGTGGACAGAGTGCAACGAAGAGGAGTGTGGTGTACAAATGCACACAATGCAAACAGACCGCCCAACAGACGTGGAAATTCGCACACCTCGAGTGCACAGAATGGACGGGAAACACATGTGCGACACCAGGAATGGGGTCAGCCTCGGGGAGGGTCGGGGGGCTGAGGGGAGGGAGATGGGCCTCCTTTTTAGCTTCATGTCCTTTTGTACTGTGTCACAAGTCACTTCAGCCAAAAAATAAATCAATCTTAGCCTCTCTTATGCACCCATTACCTCCTAATAAACCTAGATTACTGCAGAAACTGTGCCCTGCTTTGCTCCGCACGCGGTCACTATGTAGACCAAAGGCCTTCCTCAAACCCCTCCTGTACACTCCTTTGCTCCTTGCTCCTTACTGAAGGACTGCACATTCAAGACACATCCCCCACAGTCTGGGCCTTGCCTTCACCGTGAGTGTCTGGCTCCCGGCAGCTGCACACTTCACTCGCTTCCTCCGGGGTCCCAGGTTGGTAGGACACATTGGCGAGGGAGCTGTCTGCCCCAGGGCCTTTGCACTGACTGTTTCCATCCTGGAAGCTCCTTGCCCCATCATCCCACAGCTGGCCCTTTTTACCCTGAAGCAAAAAATGTTACTGCCTCGGCTGAGGGGTGTAAATCAGTGGTACAGCATGCGCTTAGCATGCACGAGGCTTTAGCCTTGATCCCCAGCATCAAAATGAAGTCAGTTCCTAAGAGGCCCCTTGGCCTCCCCATCTAAGACACGGGCCATCTCATGGCCATTTCATTTCATTCCTACTACATACCAGCGTCTCAACTCACCTTGTCCGTATCTTTCCTGTCAGTGGTCTCTCTCTCCCAGGAGGACGTCACCCTTGGGGTGACAGGGATTATGCTGCAGGGGTCACAGCTCTATCCCCAGAGCCCCGGCAAGACTTGGCACATAATAGGTGTTCAGATAAATGTTCACAGTCAGCATGAAGAGCTCAAGCACCCTCCCGAAGACTGGCTGAGCACCGTCAGACCTCAGGAGGGTCCGCCCACAGGGACTAGGAACCAGGGGACTCCACCGCCAGGGACAAAGAGCAAGAGCAAGCCAGAACCACCCGAGCCATGCACCCGCCTGAAGACTTGGTTCTGAGTCTTGGCTTTGGGAAAGTTAGACTCTACAAAACAGCAGCACAGCTGGGACATGAACCAACATTTGCAGACATCATTTCCTTTAACCCTGCTCATAACCTACACATAAGGGTGGGTACATCCATGTATTAACAGTTGAGGAAACTGCGGCACATGCAGAAAGCACAGTCCTGATTTCACACCCTCTTGGGAATGACAGAGAAAACAAGCACTGCTCATCCCTACAACGGAATATTACTCAGCAATAAAAAGGAACGGAGATCTGGCTCATGCTCTGACGCCGGCAAACCTTGCAGACGTGAAGCTTGGTGAAAAAGCCAGAGGTAAAGGGCGCACCCTGTGGTTCCATTTCTCTGAGAACTGTCCAGAGAGGCAAAGCCACAGAGGCAGGAAGTAGGTTAGTGGTTGCCAGGGAGAGCTGGGGAAGACAGGCAGCAGGATGAGAGCAGCAATGGCCTGTGACCATGGGGTGACAGAAATGTCCCGAAGTTGACTGTGGTGATGGACGCACACCTCTGAATACACCAGGGAACTGCACACTTTATGCAGGTGAATTGTACGGTTGTAAATTATATCTCATAGAGGTGTTTTTAAAAAGCTGGATGTGGTGGTTCATACCCATGATCCCAGCTACTTGGGAGGCTGAGGCAGGAGGGTCAGGAGTTCGTGATTAGTCCGGGCAACTTAGCAAGGCTCTGTTTTGACAGTAAGTTTTTTAAAAATGGCTAGAGATGTAGCTCTGTGGAAGAGCAGCCCTGGGTCCCACCACCATACAAAAAGCACAGCCTGGAGGCCCACCTCCCTTGGGGCACTTACTCCTGAATACCTCCAGCCACTGCCAGTGTTCATAGCTAGTGGGGGACAAGTCAAGCTGGGATCCCAGAAAGGGATCCATGAATCCAGGGGCAATGCTGGGAAGCCCCGAGGCTTCTGTCCACACCCACCTGGTGTGGCTGTCCCTGAGGTGACACAGTGAGTCTGTCCATCAGGGCCATGGAGCAGACTGTGAGAGTTAAGAGTCCAATCTGCCTCACGCTCACTCACTGTGTGATCTGGGACAAGTTACCTTACCTCTCTGAGTCACCGTTTCCTCATTTGAAAAGTATAACTAATAACAGTACCTTCCTGGTAGGCTCCTGAGGAGAATTACATAATCCACATAAAGAAGAACACCCAGAGGCCCGCAGTAAGTGCTCCCAAAATGTCAGCATACCAATAACCATCCTACTTCATTATTCAGAGAAATAGCTGGTCTCTAAACCTTATGCAGGCTTTGTTTCTCTACAGGCAATTTGGAGGAGAGAGTCAAGTGCCAGGGAAGCTACGTGTTAGCAGGAACTTTCCAGAAAACCAGAAATCCTAAGTCAGTATACCCCCAACACAGGTGAACTAAAGGGTCACTGAATTTAAGGCAAATTCTCCCACAAAAGCTCAGCACCAGAAGATTCCATCTCTGCTGAGTATGAACCAGGGAGAGAGGACAAGACCCAGGGAGAGAGGACAAGACCCAGCCAGAGTCCCCTGAGCCAACGGGAGCCTGGAGAAACTTCTGGAAGGTCTGCTTTGTGATGGCTCATCTTAACTATCAACTTGATTGGCTTGAGAGATGCCCTGAAGATTAAGAAAGCACATTTCTGGGTGTGTCTGGGTGGGTCGTGGAGGAGTAACCGTGGGGACTCTCTCCAGTCCTTTCCTCTCTGGCTCTTCTGTGCTCTGCTTCCTGGCTGCCGTGAACTAAGCAGCTTTCCTCTGACGGGTCCTTTCACCATGAGGTTTCTTCCCTGGAGCCAGCCAGCCATGGACTGAATTCCCCAAGACCGTGAGCCAAGTTAGACCTCTCCTGCTTTAACTGTGTCAGGTAGCTATATTAATGTAGTAAGCATGTCGGGTATTTGTCCCACAATAAAAGCTAATATAAGCTTCTGGAATGAGAAACTTCCAGAAAACTCTCCTGACAATAACCATTTCCAGAGATGGTTCAGAGGTGGCCAGGCTGGGACCTCTCTGGCCACAGGAGGCTCCTCTGGGGGTCCCCACATCCGCCCTCACACTGCGTCCAGGTAGTGGCCACCAGGGAAGGCTCGAGTCACCTGCGACAGCTGGATCCTGGGGCTCCGTGTGCAGCAGGGTGAGCGAGGAGAGGACCCGCATCTGCACAGCACTCGCCTCCCCGGAGAGGGGCCCCACAGTGTGCAGCTCCTCACAGGAAGCGGCCCTCAGCACGCCGGCCTCCAGGCTCTGCAGGCAGGTGAGGTGGGAGGCCAGGGCGGGCTGCTGCCGGGACAGGGACAGCACCGCTCAGGATAGGACCCAGCCGGAAGGGCACCCGGCTGGGACCCCGATGCCTGCCGCAGCTCGTTTAAGGGGGAGACTGTGAGCCACACTGGAGCTTGAAGCCCCCCACCCCTCACCTGGGTGGTGAAAATGCATCAGGCGAAGGCGGATGGGGTGAGAAGAACATAGGGACTCAAAAAAGCTCTGTGCTGGGAGGCTGAGACAGGAGGATTACAAGTTTGTGTTTAGTTTGGGCAACCGAGTAAGACCCTGTCTCAAAATAAAAGAAAAATAAAAAAGGGTTGGGAATGTAGCTCAGTGCAAAGGCCTTGGATTCAATCTCTAGTATGAAAGAGAGAGAGGGAGAAAAAGGGAAGGGAGGGGGGTGGAAAGGTGAGAAGAGAAAGAGAAAAAGGCAGACAGGCAAAAATAACATTAACAAGCAAATGGAGATCATCCCATATCCTTGTTTGTGTACTGCTTACAAGACACTTTCATCTTGGGGGGCTGTGAGCAGGTGGGGCAGGGAGGGAGGAGGAAAGGGGCGGGGGCAACACTTACCACCCCAGGCAGGGGCTGGGAGTGCAGAGGGGAGCGCACCCTGCGCAGGGAACACTGTGCCAGGTCCTTGGTCTTGAGCAGCTGGTCCCCTTGGTGCCGGTACGTGGTGGGACATCGGCCCAGGACGTCCACCTGGGCAGGCAGGTGGGTGATCAGCCCCCAGACCCACGCGCGCCCCTTTCCCTCCTGAGGCAACAGTGTTCTCACCTCCTCAAGGGTCTCCGAGCTGCGGGCCCCCAGGCGGCCCTGTACCAGGCTCAGCACGGCACGCTTCACATTCAGCACCCAGCGTGGCTCAGTGCGGCAGGGGCACAGGCGGGCCACCTGCCCCGTGTGCAGGACAAAGCGGAGTGGGCAGCGGCCCAGGGCAGCGCTAGCAGGGTTGGTGGCAGGTCAGGCAGGCCGGACACTCCTGTCTCTTGTATCACACTCCACAGGAAACATCCCTGTACCCCACATCACTCACCCAGATGAGCTGTGGCCCCCTCCTCCTGCTCCAAGCTGCCCAGGCTTGTCTCCACCGGGACAAAGGGCCCAGGTACATGAGCCAAATGTCAAAGAACACAAGGCTGTCCGTGTTCCCAAGATTCCCAGACACTAGCCTCCCTTGCCGGCCCAAAGACACTTTGGGGTACCCAAAACCCACTCTCTGGATTTCCTCCTCTGCCTTAAATAGAAGCCAGGAGGAACACGCTCGTCATCAGGCCCTCCCTGGGCGTGTCACTCATCAGGGAAGAGTGACCCTGTCACAGGACAGGAGACCAGTCACCACGACACCCAGACAGACTTTGTCCCAAACCACCACATCTCCCACTGGTCTCTCCTGAGCCCTTATGTGCCCCCTCTGCCACAGACATGAGGTGGCATCTATGGTCCCAGGGTCTGCTCCAAGGGCACTCACTGCTCCTCCCGTGGTGCCAAGGGCACACGCTCCTCTAATGTGCCCACTCCAGAGCCCACTGTGGGGGACAGAATATTCCCCTTTCCCTTCCCCTCCCTCAGAGGGGCACAGTAACCAGCCTGGTGACTTGCTAAGTTCATAGCTGGAGTCAGTTCCAGCTTCTGAGGCTTCAGAAGCCCTGGGCCGGAAGTGATCTGAGAGTGCCATTGCTCAGATAGGAAATGAAGGGTCATGTCTGGAGACCAGGGCCGACTCCCAGAATCACACAGCAGTCAGGGCAACCGCGGGGACCAGAATTCAGCCAGATCCTTCACAGCCACCCCCATCCCCACCCAGCGGGAGGATCTTCGGTCCAGCATCCAGGGCTGGGGGAGGTGAAGCCCGCATCCCCACGGGAGGAAGACGACCGAGATATTTGGGAGGGATCACCAGCCAGCAAGGCAGACCTTCGGGCAGAGGAGTCCCCACTTCTGCCTCCCTGGGTGGTCCCCATGCTCTCGGCCCCAGTCAGAGTCTGGGGCCTTCCTAAGGCAGTGCCCTGGTCCCAGGCCTTGGCCTGGAAAATGCTAATGGTGCCGCCCCTCCCAGAATAGCATGTGTCAGTCTGGGCTCAAGAAACTGACTTAGCATTTCTGATGAGGGGCTGGGGGACAATAGTCCCACCAAGGGAACCCTCCCTGAGCCTTTCAAGGGGATCCATCTGCCCCTGGCCAGCAACCCAGTCCTAGTATCCCTGAACAAAGGCTTTATTTTTTAACAAATGAATTTGCAATAAAAAAGGAAGAGGAATCTGCAAGACCTGTTGTCTTCAAGCTGGTGGCTGCTCTGAGCTTTGAGGCCAACTAAGGCCACTGTCAGGAAGTCCTGGGAAACAAGCCAGACGGAGAATTCCAGGCTTGGCTGGGTCACGAAAGGGGGGCTCACTTTGGGGGGCTGGACAGGAGTCTCCTGAATGCTAGCCGCCTGGAGGAGGGAGACCAGCGCCCTCCCCATCAGCCAGAGCCTTCCAGATCTAGTACCAGAGGGAGGTGCCCAAGGTGGGGGTCAACTGGCACGAAATCGGGACATGCTGAGGACATGCTGGGGAATGTGGAGTGAGCTCCTCCAACCAGGTGAGGCTGCTTGGAGTCACAGGGCTCCCGGATCCGAACAGCATAACAGCTCCTACCTGTCCGCATCAGTTGCTCTGGTGTTTGCCAAAGTCAAAGTACAAAGATGAAACCCCCTGGAACATCAGTCTGAGGTGCGTCTCTGCTGCAGGGGGTCACCCCTTCTACCTTGGACACCCACAGCCCGCACCCACAGAAGAAGGTTGGGGTCCGCAAAGCCAGCTTCTTACCTCCAGCTTTGTGACTCCTTCCGAACCTCCACTTGGGACCCCAGCACTGATGTCACCCGGAAGTCTCGCAGCTGAAATGGAGAGCATTGAGAGTGGGTGACCTCTCCTGGAGCACCCCTAGCCACAGAGCCGTGCGGGGCCCAGCAGGGAGCCCTTCCTTAGAAGGAAGGTCCAGCTCCTGGGCAGGGAGTGTGGAGGGTCCCCAGTAGCAACGAAAACAGCCAGGTGCCTACCACTCGCCACGGAGTGCTTGAAAAGCTCTCATACTGCCCCCCAAATCCTCCACGTTTAGCTGGGGACTCGTATGACTACATCGCGAACAAAAACGTTAGGATTATAAAGCAAACAAAACAAGAGCTGCCCAGGGTGGGGAACCTTGGACAGCCTGGTATCACCGTAAAACTTGCTTCCTAACACAATTGATTTCACTTTTTAAAACTTAACAGACTATTTTTAAGAGCACTTTTAGGAGCTGGGTATGGTGGCTCATTGCTTATATTCCCAGCACCCTCACAGTCCCAAGCTGAAACACTCAGAGTAAAATACAAGGTTCCATTTGGATGTTTTCTCAGACAATAAAACCGTCAGCAACATCATCGAAACCACTTATTGTCTGACTTCCTGCTTAAAAGCCATCCATTCAACTCTACTTCATATGCTCAAAAGGTTAAATAGACAAGGAACAAAAATATAAACCTCTGACCTGTACACTTAAAAATGGTTAAGAGGGTAAATTTTCTATTATGTGCGCTTTAGAACAATTAGAAAAATAAATTTTTAAAAAAGCAGTAAAATTCTGAAACATGCTACACAGTGGATTAACCTTGAAAACATTATACTAAGTGAAAGAAGCCAGACACAGAAAGACAAATATTATATGAATCTACTTTAAAAAGGGAATAGAAATAGAAAGCAGAGGTCACCAAGGGCGGAGGGGAGAGGAGAGTGGGGAGTTAGTGTTTGATGTGTACAGAAGCTGGGCATGGTGGCACAGGCCTGTAATTCCAGCACTCTGAGAGGCTGAGGCAGGAAGACTGCAAGTTCAACTTAACAAGATCCTGTCTCAAAAAAACAAGGAGGGAGGCTAGGAATGTAACTCAGTGGAAAGGCCCTGGGTTCGATTCCCTGTACCACACACAAATATATATATATATATACACATACACACACACACACAGAGCTTCTGTATAGGATAATGAAAAATTGCTGTACATTGAGGATAGGGATGACTATACAATAATGTGAGGACTGTGCACTTAAAATGGTAAACTTTATGTGATGCATATTTTACCACAATAAAAATAAAAAGGAACCAAATACAAAAGACAACAAGCTGTCTAACTCTGTTACAGAGAAGTCCAAAGCAGATCTCTGGTGAGGGAAGCCAGGAGGGCGTTGCCCTTGGAGAAGTGGCCGAGAGCGGAGATAAGAGGGCTCCTAGGGACATGGTCTGTTTCTTGCTCTGGTGGGGTTAGACATGTATATTTGGTTTGTGAATACTCATTGTTTTAAGTATTTATGATTTTTGTACTTTTTACAATAAAAATATGTTTAATTGACTGCCTTTCCACATGGCTGTGAAATTTCCATTTTCACCAGAAATTATTTGAAATAAGCCATTGGTAACATTTGTTATCAATTTTTTTAATTGATTAGAACAAAGCTAATGAATAAAACTGCAAAGGTACACAGTTTGCTTTGTAGAAATAGCCCCTGTAAAAACAAACATCTGGTAGTGTTTAGATGGATGCCAAAAGCCAGTGAAGGCTCTAGTAAAAGTGGCAGCCTTGACGAGGACACAGACGCTTTGTACAGTTTAAGAATTCAGAGGTGACTCAGCTACTCCATGAAATGCCCTCATTTTATGGCCCATAAAAAAACACAACAGTTTTGAGAAACTCTTAACAGCAAGTGCTCCAGCCAGCTTAAAAATGCTTCACAAGTACAAGGGAAGACCTCAGGGGAAATGAAAAGGTCATTTATATGGAGTGGGAGGGTTTATTCAAGAAACTTGTGACAGTCACCAGAAGTGGGACAGAGGGGATGGGCGAGCACTTCCACCTACAAGAGCAAAGGGAAACTGGGAAATTCAGTGGAAAGAAACCTGCAACCACCTAATGAGTCAACCCACAATTCTGCCAGGACCAATACTGCTGCACTGCATCCAACAGAAAGGAGACTAGGACAGGCCTGGAGGTCTCCTGGGTCTCATGTTTCCACACCAGTCTGTCCCTTTGTCTGAAGGCTTCGACTTGGTTTGACTTTGGATTTGCAGATTTGTCCCTCAGTCTTCCCCAGGACACAGCTTGTCCCCATCCTGTGGCTCTTCGTGCTCCAAAGAACATGCTGGCACTCCTTCCAAAAGCCGTGCTGGGCCCACAGAGGCCCTCCTATCACTAAAATAGCACCCCTTATCCACATTCCTCTTTGGAGTCTTCATTTACTGAATATGAGAGTCCCAGAAGGTTCCCATCTTCTTGCTAGACTAAATGGAAATTCAGGGGCCATGGCTTCCCCCTCCCCATTGTCCCCATGAGCTCAGGTTACTCAAAGACACTCACCTGTAAGGCCACCTGGCATGGCCCTAGCACATCAAGGATGGCCAAGCCTTGGAGGCCAAGGCCACTCCCCTCCCACGGGGCCCCCTGCAGGCCGGTGCTGGTGTTGGTAGAGAAGTGGTAGACATATCTGGTGCCCACCGGGAGGTGGGGCACAGTAGACCCTGAGTATAGACAGAGGAAGAAATGTCACCTGGGCTCTCTCTCACTCTCTAGGTGACACCTGGACTACTCAGGCACCCTTGTTCCTCCCTCCCTCTCGTTATCTTCCCAGCTGAGGGAGCCTGGTAGCTCCATACCCACTGAGTGTAAAGACAAAAATCACGAAAAGTAAATGCTGAATAAATGGTAGCCAGTGTTATCCCACTAGGTCCTCTTTGGAGTGTGTTGTCCACATCAAGGTCTCAGCCTGGGTGCTGTTACTATCTGAGGCCAGAGGATTCTGTGGCAGGGTGTGTTTGTGTATTTTAAGGAGGGTTTTCAGCAACTTTGGCCACTATCCACAAGAGGCCAGTAACACAGCCTGGTATGACACTCAAAAATGTCCCCAGATAGTTCCAAAAGTCGGAGATCACAACACTCAGGTTAAGAGCCATCGATCTACACTTATAGGAACTCATACACCTTCCTAACCAGTTTAAGGTGAGTATTCTTTCTTTTCTCCATTTTACTGAAGAGAAACTGAGGCTCAGAGAGGTTCACTAACTCCCCAAGGTCACGTACTAGCACACGAACCTTGGCAGTATGATCCTGTGAAGCTGGCCTAGGCTGGGGGAGTAAGTACTCTGGGACGAGCTGATTTAGGGGCCAGAGAGCTCTGTCGTCTTCCAACCTTATCTCTAACCTTCTGTGGAGGTCAGGGTGCCCCACCTCGTGACTAAATTAACATTTCAGATCAATTTCATCGTGAGCAGCCATGTCTCATGTTCCCAGGATTCTTCTCACTTCCCAAAGAATTTGTCCCCAGATTCTTTGAGGATAATTTTTTTTCTCACCTTCTCCATTCTGAGAGGCAAATGGGTTCACCTTGGCCAAAGACATGCACTCACTGAGGACTATGAGGGGCCAGGCTTGGCCCGGGTGGCCCTTCTGGGGCTGCGCACACTGGCCTTCCTCCCACTCCCCAGCTGACCTCTTTGGGACAGGGCCAAGGCCTTCCAGTGTTGTCCCTCCCCACAGCTTCTCACCCCCCAGCCACCCCACTCGGCCCCATCCTCATTGACCCAGGTTCCCATCACCAGAGGTGTGACTGGGTGTCCTGAGCGGCTCACTCACCAGCACACGCTGTCATGCAGGCCTCCTGTCGCACTGGTGACTCAGGAAACTCTGAAAACGCAAACCAGGTAGAATCAGGGCAAGGCCAGAGAGAGGCCTGGGACAGCCAGGCCTGTGGGCCACCGACCTGCTGGGGAAGAGGACATCCAGGCTCCAGGGGACAGAGGGGACACAAGGAGATCACGCCGGCTTTCCAGGCTCTCCCAGGCTGGCAGTGATCTCCCTGCCCCTTGCCCTGCCTGCTCTTCGCTATCTTGGGTACTGGTCACATTGCCCCACTATTTGCTCAAGCAGGTAACCCAAGGAGCATCTGTGCACCCACATCTTCCCTCGTCCAGGAAGTCCAGGAAGTCATCAAGGTCTACCCGCCCCATCTGTCCATCCTTCCCTCCCTATATCAGTCTGTCTGTCACATGTCTCTATCTCCACAGCAATCAATCAGTCACAACTTTTCTTGCCTGGACAACTGTGGTAGCCTCTGAACTAACCCATCTGTGTCTGTGATTCGACCACCACCTGGCAGCACCTTCTACCCCCGGCTTTTTTCCAGTGCTGGGGATCAAACCCAGGGCCCCATGCATGCTAGGAAGCACTCTGCCCCTGAGCTACAGCCCAGCCCCAGAGTCAGCTTCTAAAAACAAGTCAAGTCAAGCGTGGTGGCACATCCTATCACTCTAGGGAGCAGAGGCAGGAGGATCGTAAGACCCTATCTCCAAATAAAAAAGGGCTGGGACATAGCTTAGGGCAGAGGCCCTGAGTTCAATCTCCCATGCTGCAAAAAATGAATAAAAATTTAAAAGTATTTCAAAAATCAGATCGTACCACTCTCCAGTTCATGTCTCTCTCTCATACACACAGATACACATATACACACACGGGCACACACACAGACTCTCACACCTTTGGAGCTGGCCTCTGCCTACCCCTCTGGCCACACCCCACTGGCTCTCGGCCTCCAGCCTCACTGGCTAACCTGCTTGATCCTTCTGGGCTCCAGGCTGGGCACGTGCGACTCCCTCCTGCCTGAACACTCTCCCTTCCCGCCCACCATGGCCCACACTGCTTTAGGGCCCCACATATCCGTCTCTCCTAGGGAGTCCACCTTACTCCCCGTCCCTCTCTATCTTTCCATCTTATTCACTTCATAATCCTTATAAAATCTGTAAATCCTTTGATTATTTCAGTGGACTTATTTCTGGAAAAGAAACTGGAAAGAATCTAACACTTTTGCAGTGCTTACTACATGCCCAAAGCTATTCCAAGAAAGTTATATATTCAACTCATCTAATCTCCCTAAAGACCCTCCCAAAGTAATGCTGTTGTTCCTCCCATTTTACAGATGAAGACACTGAGACCGTGAGTGACTTCCCAGGGGCCCACAGTTGGGCAGTGGTGGTGCCTGGCTGTGGGCACTATCACAAGGCACAGTAGTGAGTGACCAGGTGGATGGGTGGTTGTGTGGGTGGATGGAACAAGAGGCTGTGGCCCTAAATGGCAGTCCCTCCAAGGTGGGCTTCTCCTGCCATCTGAACTACAGAGGATGCACGGAGTTTGACCAGATGTGGGCTAGGTGGCCCCTGGGCCCCCTACCTTGGTACCCCTGCCCACTTCCCCACCTCTGTCCTTCCCTCCAGCCACTGGCCCAAATCCTTCCAGCACCATCCAGGCCCCTGCACCAAGCTCCCGCCTCACGCCAGGGCTTTCAGTAACTCGTCTCCATCCTCAAAACCAGCCCACTGTGCCTCAACTGACAATCACTACACAGTCAACCTGCTTAATCCCTAGAAAAACAAACTGCTTCCCCACAGAAGGGGACAGTGCCTCTTAGACCCTTTGAAACGACTGCCCATGGTGGGCTATCTAGCAGGAGTTTTGTGCCCTGCATATTTTGGCTCATCTAACAAAACCCTCTTTGCACTAAAGCAGAATGTCAATAGCTAAAACCACATTTCAAAGACATTTAACCCAATACATTTCCCTTCTACTCTTTGATAACTTGCACCCGGGGTACCAAATCCATCCAATTTATGCACAATCACTAAAGCTTCAGTTGTGCACAAATGCAGCATTTTGCTGTTTTGTTTTTTTTTTCCCACTGACGGTCTTTACACTTGGCACACAGGCCAGTGAGGCCGCAAAGCACCCAAGCTGCAGGCCTGCATCTCTCCTGACTTCCTGAAGCCAGGCGCATTCTGAGAGCATCTGCCTCAGCTAGGTCCCTGCCCCTTCCATTTCTTAAGCACTTAAAAAGCGCATCTTAGCTGGGTGCAGTGGCACATGCCTGTAATCCCAGCTCCTCAGGAGGCTGAAGCAGGAAGCTCAAGGTTTGAGTCCAGCAAAAGGGCTGAGGATGTAGCTTAGTGCTCTCTGGATTCAATCCCCCGTATCACAGCCAGGGAGGGCAGACAGACGCATTTTAATGTTCTAAAAAGTTTCAGAAAGACAAAGTTCACCAGATGACAGATCCATCATAGATTAGCCAAGAAGGGAAACACATTGCTTGGAGGGAGGTAATAAATCTTTGTCAGATCTGCCTCATTTCTAAGATCTGAAATGGAAAATGGACTGAAATCAGCGTCACCTCTACAGCCAAGAAATTAAAGTGAGCCTCATTTCTGTTTTGTTAGATGTCACTTCTGATCACCGACCATTCACCATTCATTCGTCCAGCCAAAGAGACCGACCGAGTCCCTAGGGAGGCGCCCGGGCAGCGTGAGGTGCTGAGAGGCCCTGACTAGCTCCGTCCCACCCGGCAGCCGCTGGCCACAGGTAGCTACTGAGCATCTGAAATGTTGCTGGGATTTCAGAGAAACTTTTCATTTTATTTAATTTTAATCAATTGACATAAAAAACTGACACTCGATTCGGTTATTGCAAAACTATCAAGCATCTCTGAAACAACTCTGCATCCATCTCAACTCCAAAGAAAACTAAAGACAGACCCGTGACGCAAGGACAAGTTAGCACCCAAAATGAAATGTGCTCTGTACACGAAATACGCATGGGATTGAAAAGGATGGAAAATGTATCATTAATACTTTTTACATTATGTTTTCTGAAGATATTTTGGATATATAGGGTTAAGAAAAAATGTTATTAATTTCACCAGCCAACCAGGAAATTAAAAATTACTTTAGCTCATATCATATTTTTCTTTTTTGGCAGTACTGGGGATTGAACCCAGGGCCGTTGCAATGAGCTACAACCCAGCCCTTTATATTTTTACAAGACAGGTCTCACTAAGTCACTGAGGTGCCCAGGGTGGGCTCAAGCTTGTGACCCTCCTGCCTCAGCTTCCCAGAATGCTGGGGTTACAGGCACACGTGAGCCATCACACACAACTTATTGCATTATATTTTTATTGTCTAACTAGACCCCGGAGCACAGGGCAGGTCCATCTCACACACAGGCCGAAGGCCGAGGGCTGCTTAGTGACTTCAGACCTGACCTCTCCTCCATGCTGAAGACAACTAAACTCCCTGGCTGGGCTCGGCAAGCCCAGACCTCAGCGCTTCCTCACTCGGGAGTTTCAGACCTGGTCTCTGCAGCCCTCAATGCCAACTGGCCTCAGTTTCCAGAGACTGCTGGTGGAGGATGAGCGCAAGAGATGGAGATTCACCGGCAAGCCTCCCACCCCACCCCTGCACACACCTGGGAAGAGAGAAATAAAGAGGAGGGGGACAAAACACAGAGAGAATGCAAACGGCAGGTTTACTTACTCCCCAAGGTCGCTCCTGCCAGCGCCCAGAGTAAGATGAGCCCCAGAAGTCTCATGGGTGCCAGCATCTCCCTGTCCAGCCGGCCACCAGCCTCTCTCTCCCCGGGGGGACTCCGAGCGTCCCCAAAAGGACTCTTCCTCCCCTGAGAGGAGGGCTCAGCTGAGATCTGCTTTCCAGGCCCAGCCTAGGGTGGGAGGAGGGGGCTGCAGGGCAGGACCCAGCCAATCAGAAGCCAGCAGTGAAGTTGCCAGCACCCCATAGAGGGAGGGGGAGGGGCTTCTGACCAATGAGGGGGACAGTCCCCCTTCTGCCTCCTCTTGCCTTGGGAATGCGATCTTAGAGCAGAGGCAGGCCAGCCTGCTTTCACTTGTTTAATAATATTGCAATCTAATACATAGAACATAAAATTGACCAACTTTTTTTTTTTTGAGACAGGTTCTCACTGTAGAGTCCAGACTGACTTCAAATTTGTGGCCATCCTCTTGCCTCAGCCTCCCAACCGCTTGAATTATAGATGTGTACGACCACTCCTGGTTCCATTTTTATTTTTATGTATTTGTTTTTCAGCCCTAGAGATTGAACCCAGGGCGTTCACACTGCACTACATTCCCCAGCCTTTTTTAGACAGGGTCTTACTAAGTTGCTCAGGTGGGACTCAAACTTGAGATCCTCCTGCCTCAGCCTCTCAAGTGCTGGAATCAATGTGCACCACCACATCCAGCTCCATTTTAACCATCTTAAAGTACACAATTCAGCAGCATTGAGGACATCTGTGCTATAGTGCTGCCTTCACCACCAGCTAGCTCTGCGGCTGACGTCTGGCTTGTCTTTCCCAGTGCTCAGGGTGGGAGGGCAATGCCAGGGCAGACCTGTGAGATCCTTGGGGTGGCTGGGGCGGTTCTCACAGCTTGGGGCCGCAGGTGTCCAGGGGGAACGGCAAGGAAAGGGGCTGCTTATTCTCATTCCAATTTCCCAGGCCTGCTCTGCTTTCCTAACTCATACTCTCCACCCCTGCACCTTTCCATTGCTCCTGGAAGGGCCAGGTAGCCAGCCTTCTTGGCCAGGTCTCTTAAGTCTCCTGTACTGGCCCTCGTGGGGACCTCCTTCTCACGATTTATTTTTTTCAGTACTGGGGATGGAACCTGGGAGCCTGCTACCACTGCACTACATCCCCAGCCCTTTTTATTTCTTGAGACAAGGCTGGGCTTGAACTAGACTGGGATTACAGGCATGCATCATGGTGCTGGGTTATAAACATGCTTTTTATAAGCCACTTGATTAAAATATAACATAGCTTATACAATTCTCCCATTTATTATTCGTGTGTACATGTGCTGGGGATCAAACTCAGGGCCTTGTGCTAGCTAGGCAAGTGCTCTGCCACTGAGCTAAATCTCCCACCTCCAATTCTCCCATTTATTTTTGTTTGTTTTGTTTTGTTTTTTGGTGCTGAGGATTGAACTCAGGGCCTTGTGCTTGCAAGGCAAGCACTCTAACCACTGAGCTAAATCTCCAGCCCCTAATTCTCCCATTTAAAGTGTACAATTTGCCAGGTATGGTGGCACATGCTTGCAATCCTAGCTACCCCGCAGGCTGACTAAGGCAAGAGGCTGGTGAGCTCAAGGCCAGTCTGCATGACTTAGCAAGACACCGTCTCAGAATAAAAAATAAAAAGGGCTGGGGATGTAGCTCTGTGGTGGAGCACTTCTGGGTTCCTTTTTGCGACTGACTACTCCACTGGTAGGCAGGCCGCATTTTATGTACCCATTCATCTACTGATGGACATCACAGGAATTCTTCATAGAATTTTCTTGGAATCAAATTGAGACTTCAGTTGTCTGGGGGCTTTGCATGTGCAGTGAGTGTTAAACACATTCCAGGGGTCAACCTGGACAACCAAAAAGAAGGAAGAAATGAAATGCAAAAGATGTAAAGATGTTCAAGCAGGGCAAGATAGCACACACCTGCATTCCCGGCAGTCTGGGAAGCTGAGGCAGGAGGATGGCAAATTCAAGGCCAGCATCAGCAACTTTGTGAGACTCTGTCTCAAAGCGGGGTGGGAGGCAGGCTGGGGATGCAGCTTAGCACGAAGACCCTAGATTCTATCTGCTGTAGGAGAGAGAGAGGAGAACAGACTCAACACACCAAGGAGAACATCTGTTGGGAGGAAAGAATGATCACCATGCTGGGAATCTTCAGAAGCAGCTTATGAAGGAGGAATTTCCTTGTGACCTGCAGGAGGACAGCACAAGGATGGTAGGAGCACTGTAATGATGTGGCTGGTGGAAAATTTCATCAGGGGTTAGGCAAGGCGCTCCTTGGAGCTTAATGCATTCAATTGACTCCCCCAGCAACAACTCTAAAGGATGGAAGAGCCTCATCCCACTGCACAGATGAGGAAGCAAAGACAGAGAGGGGAAGTGACTTGCTTGCCCAATGTCACACAGCTCCTAGAGATTGTAACCCAGTGCGGCGCCAGAGTACCTGCTCTCTTAACTCTGGCAGCTTTGCTTATTTCCACCATTTTCTGTCTCATCTCCTCCCCCGGGAGACTCAGTCTCTGCCCCAGGATTCCCCTCACTCAGACCCTTGCCATCTTTGCCATGGTGGTTTCCGGTCATCACAGTGACTTCAAAGGGTCCCAGGCCCTGTCCTGGGTCTACAAGGCCGGAACCACCAGTGAGCAGACTTTTCAGAAAGCAGCAAGACAGAGTCTCCGCTGTAGAGCTGGGGAGTTGTGTGCAGCCCCAACACCACCGGGTAGAGAAGACCGGCCAGTAGGGGGCGCCACCAGCTGTTCAGGGTGGTAGATCGTCAGCTAAGATTTTGTACTTTACCAAGCCTGGCTGCCCCATCTATTATCTTTGAAATATTTGTAAAAGGTACCAGGAAGAAATGCTCCCTGCTGATCACTAGTAAAGTTGAAAAGGCCAGGGATGGGGGGAAATCAATGACTCTGCATACTGGTTCACTCAGCTGTGTGACCTCAGGAGTGTTTCTTGACCACTCTGGACTCTTACTTATTGGCAATATAAAAGGGCTGGAAATTAGAGGCAAAGTGTCTTCTGGCTCAATGCTGTGTTCAGGAGGAAAAAATGTCAAGAGAGAAACTAAGCACAAACAGGAATTATCACATGACAAAAACAGCATCGTGTAAGCTCATGAGACAGATTATTCAATAAGTATCCGAACACCCTGCTCGCAGAAAACAACCCAAACAGATTAGCATTTTACTAAAAAAGGCTCACTATTAGGCATAAGAGAAATGCAAATGAAGGCAACCAAGCATGTTTCTTCAAAAGCCAAACATACGCCTACCATTGGCCTCGGCCTCCCCAAGAACAGAAGGCGCACGTCTACACAGAGACTTCTCCAGCAGTGTCTGTAACAGCCCAAATCTCCAACAGCTGAGAGGACAAACAAACGGGGCAGAGCCACCCTGTAAAATACTATGCAGCAATGGAAGGGAACTGGTCAGACAGCATTGCAGCCAAGGAGTCCCAGGCAGGGCGCTCCTTAAACTTGACCCTGAACTTAACCTCTCAGAATTTCAGTTTCGGTGGGGGATTTAGCTCAGCGGTAGCTCAGTGGTCGTCTTGCCTCAGAGTGCTTGCCTAGCAAGCGCAAAGACCAGAGTGTGATCCCCAGCACCAAAAAAGAAAAAAGAATTTCTGTTTCTTCATCTGTTAAATGAGAACAGGGACACTTGCCTTACAGGATCATCCTGGAATTAGGCAACAGAATGTGCCCTGCCCGCCTGTGGCTGCCATTCAACACGGTCTTCACTGCTGCTCTGCCATGGGAGGGTTGGGTAGCCCATAATGACCCGTTCTTACCATCCCAGCACCCACACACTTACTTCTCATTCCTGGCCGACGACATGTCACCATTCAGGGTCGGGTCGCAGTCCACAGAGCTGCCAGGTGAGCACCACGTCACAGAGAGGGCACCAAGCCCAGCTCACGCACTACCAGGGTGCAGTGGAGGCTGGGACCTCTCCCTCCTCCCTCCCCACCCTGCGGGTACCCACTGTGGGCCTGGCCAGTGGCTCACCCTGTATTTATTCTTTTTCTGTACTGGGGACAGAACTCAGGGCTTTTGCACTGAGCTACATCCCCAGGGCATTTTTTATTTCGAGATGCGGTCTTTCAAAGTCACTAAGTCATCTGCTCTTGAGGGAGCCCTGAGCAGAAGGCTCTGGGCTGTTTTCTGTGTGGAGGAGGCTGGGAGCGACAAGTATGACAAGTACCGGGCCACAGTCTGAGAGGGAGAAGGTTTCTCATCTCCTCCCCTGCAAGGAGGCCCCTGGGTAGGCTGCAGATAGAGCTCTTGAAGCACAGCTCTGCACCCGTGGCCACAGCCAGGCCTCCCTGGAAGCCTTTATGAGGCCCATGATCGGGCCTGAAAAAAATCACACCTGGGTTTTATTGAACGTTCCTTCCCCTCCTTTACACCAGTAGCTGGATGCTCAGCTGTGCTATCCAGAACCTGCTGGTATGAGGCAGCTCTTACGTCTCTCCTGGCTCAGGACAGTGAGACTCTGTTGTAGGGCAAACTTAACAGCCCTTTTCATCTTCAAATGTTCACACCTAGATTTATTACAATAATAACTTTAAAAAGACTATAAGAAGCCTGTTGTGGTGGTGCATGCCTAAAAATCTCAGCTATTCATGAAGCTGAGGCAGGAGGATCTGTAGTTGTAGGTCAGCTTGTACAGCTTAACAAACCCTTGTCTTGAAACGATAATAAAGGGTTGTGAACATAGCATAGTGGTATAGCATTTGCCTGGCATGCTGGAAGCCCTAGGTTCAATCCCCCGTACTAATAAATAAATAAAATAGAGAATAAAATTTCAGAGTCGCTTTACATACAAATGGAACAATGATTTTACAGCCAATACAATGAGGAGCAATTCTAGAACCACAGGATTTTGGGGTTTGTTTTTGTTTTTGTTTTTGGGAGCCACAAGCTTGTTACAGAGGTAACCATTAACAGGTGAGTGAATAAGTAAACTGAGGTCCATCCCTACTGTGGAATACTGTGTAGCCATCAAAAGGAACCAAGCACAGATTTACACAGATGAACCTTGAAAGCATTATGCTCAGTGAAAACACCCAGACACAAAACACAAAGAAGTATATGACTCCATTACATGATACATCCAGAAGAAGCAAGTCTGTAGAGACAGGAAGTAGATCAGTAGCAGCTAGGGGTAAGGTGGAGGGAGGTGTGTGACAACTAAGGCATACAAGGTTTTTGAGGTGATAAAAATGCTAAAGTTGATTGTGATGATGGTTGCACAGCTCAGTTTAAGTGCTAAAAAAAAAAAAATCCCTGCACTGTACATTTTAGATGGGTGAACTATGTCTTCAGGAAGCTATTACCAAAAAACCCAAAGCATCCTGACCTTGAAGCACTTTGTCCAGGTCTGTTGATTACGAGGGTTTCCAGTGGGGTCTGAAGGCTTCTCCCATATTTGGACACCTGCCCCTTCCGGCACCTTCCCCCATTTCTCGGCTGGTCTGAGGCCCTCCAGTCTCCTCCCCACAGTCTCAGCCCCCAGACAGAAATGCACCGTTCCCTGCCCCCAGCTGCAGGCCCTCAAGCTGTTAGTGAAGGAGCTCGTGAGGGCCATACCCCACCCAGGCACTAATTTGGTCCTGGTCCTGAGGAAGAAGCCCTGTTACCCAGGAGCGGAGGAGGACACACCTGGGCCTGCCTCAGGGCCTACTCGGGCAGGGTAAGGGCAGCCCGGGGGCCCACAAGAAGGGGAGGGAATAAACCTGCAGGGGGGCCAGCCACTCCCTCCTCATCCTGAGCCAGGCATGCTGATGGCCACACCTGGCGGCAGACAGTGGGAAGAGGATACAGGCAACTGGTTCTTGCAAAACTGAGTCTCACCTGCTTAGCCAGTTCTGGTCCTACCTCATCCTAACTGAAACTTACTCAAAGGTACCCAACCTGTGTCTCAAAGGGGGTTCCTAGCTCAACCAGGAGCTTGTCCCTGACTGGCCAAAACAGCCGGCCCCTGGCATGTTCTGGAGTGTTCTGGAATGTTCCAGCTGGTTCCGCAGTCTCCCCCTGGACCCAGCCATTTCCTCACCCAGACCTTTAAAGATGGAGGAACCAGTCTGCCTCCTTCTGGAAAGGACTCAGCCTGGGAGGCCTATCAGTGACTTACCCCAGCTACATAGCAATTTGCAAGTGGCTCAGAAAGAGTCCTTTATTGGTTAAATTGCTTTCAGCTTTTTCCATATTCAGTAAGCACTGTATCACTCTATCCCAGCACCATACTAGTGATACTGAGACCTGCTCTCAAATTCTACCCTTTCTTTTTAAATATTACTCATATGTTGTAGTCTTTGTTGTTATTGTTTTGCCTAACTCAGGATTGAATCCAAGGCATTCACACTGAGCTACATCTCCAGCCCCTTTTTATTTTTTATCTCAAGACAGGGTCTTGCTAAGTTGCCCAACCTGGGCTCAAACGTGATCCTCTGGCCTCCACCTCCCAGTGCTGGGATTACAGGCTTTGCACCACCAGGCCTGGTGACTAGCACATTTTTAATTGAGGTGAAATTCACCTAAGGAAATGAACTTTAAACAACTCAGTGGTATTTACTATATCCACATTGTAGAGCAACCTTCATCTCTTTCTAGTTGCAGAACACTTTCACCATCCCTAAAAAGATACTCCATATCCACAAAGCACTCCCCACTCCCCCTCTTTTCTGCCCCAGTGACTACCAGTGCCCTTTATGTCTCTCTGAATTTGCCTGTTCCACAGCTGATATAAATGGAATCGTACAGTATGTGACCATTTCTGTCTGGTTTCCCTAAGGGAAGGATGCATTTCCGAGGTTCGTCTACACTGTAGCCTGTGTCAGCGCTTGGTTCCTTTTTATGGGAATTGGTATATTTTTAACCACATGCTTGGCTCTCTGAGGGACAACCAATTCCTAAACATGGAAAATGCTGGCTTCGCCCAGACATGGTGGTGCATGCCTGTAATCCCAGCACTCTGGGAGGCTGAAGCAGAAAGATTGCAAGTTTGAGGCCAGCCAGGGCAACTCAGTGACTTAGTGACACCCTGTCTCAAAATAAAGAATGAAAAAGGGTTGGGGATATAGCTCAGTGCAAAGGCCCTGGTTCAATCCCCAGTACCACCAAAAAAAGAAAAAAGAAAAAAAAAATTGGCTTCAACCCACTTTGTTCAGGGTTCTCAGAGGGGGCAATTTTGTCCTCTAAAGTACCCTGAGCAATGTCTGGAGACATTTTTTATTATCACACCTGGGCATGTGAGGTGTCTGGTGGGTAGAGGCCAAAGGTACTGATAAGCACCCCACAATAATGAGTGATCTGGCCCAAGGGACCTTGGCTCAGTTCCTTGTCTCTGGTTGATCTGGTCCCAGGCCACATGGAATAGCATTAAAACTGCCAGCCCTTAGGAATCAGCCAAAAGTGCAGGGGCCAAGAGATGGAAGGAGGGGGCTGAAAGAGGAAGGGAAATACATGGGATGTAAAAGAATTAAGGTGCATTGTATACATATACACAATTCCCCGTGCTGAATATAATCATTATGAACTGCAAACATGTACTCATAAAAAAGAATCTTTTAAAAAGGAGGATATGCTGGGGGGGAGGAATCACAGGAGGGCTCTCTTAAAATTTCATGTTCCTGGGCCCCCTCAGGCCTTCTGAGTTCCTATCTCCAGGCCAGCAGCCTAAGAACCTATATTTTAACAAGTCTGAGAGAGTTTTAGGACACAGTCCCTCTGGCGCAGACTGCTCTGTAAATCGCACCTATTCCATACCTCCTTTCCTTTCTTTGTACAACAGTGCTGATGTTTCCCTTTTACTGAAAGAGCTCTTGCAGGATCTGAAGACCATATTGGAGGAAGCTTTACACTGAGATCACCTACCGTAACGTGCAAAGTGACCTAAAAATGATGAAGTTCTTTTCCATTCTCCAAGGATGAGGAGCCTGTTGCTTCTATTTCCTGCGGTGTCCTGGGGACATTTCATCCCCAGTAAATGCTCATGGAAGAGCTGGACAGGCACTGTGACCCTGCCACAGCTGCTGACAGACTGGGCAGGGCTGTCTTGGGCCTTCTGTGCCCCTTCCTCCATGCAGGTCAATTCAAAAGCACATGTTAGGAACTGTGTTGGTATGAAGAGGAATATAACCCAAACCAGATTCATTAGGATCATATCAGGCACTTTCCCTTCTGATTAAAAATACAGTAGAACTGGAATGTTTCTGTGGTGCCCAGGCCCCTTGCCTGCTGTGCCAGTGGACCAGTCGGCCTGGTGCCTGGTGGCATCCAGGGGAGTCCGATCAGTAGGCTGGGGTGTGGCTGAGGGGACGCTTCTCACTGCCTCCCCAGGGACCTGTGTGCTGCTGAGGCCCAGAGCCTGGCCTGCTGGAGGGGACCCCCGGGCAGATGCCAAGCACGGCGCTGGCAGGGAGGGAGGCCAGGGCTTCATGCCAGGCCTGCAGCTCAGAAGGATGCTCAGTCACACATTTTACCCTCTGGGGTCAGCCAGGTGTCCAGTGGATGTCCCCTTCCCTACACACACAGGGCCAGACACTCACAGAAAGCTAGAGACACCCAGAGCCTCGCACCGCAGACACACAAACCACCCTCCCAACACACCTCTGGAGATACCCAGCTCCCACTGCACACAAACACACATACATATACACTCCCACTCTGGCACCTACAGAGACCCCTTTTCCCGTTACACCAGACCTCCCCCAACAGACACAGACACAGGCACCCCACACACACCTAGAGACGCCCAGACCACCCCACGCGCACATGTGTACACACACACGCACTCACGCACACACGCACACACACGTACATACATATTTGAGAGCTGGTCTCCGACCAAGGCCTGAGCAGACTGAGGGCTCAACAGAGAGCAGCAGGAATACATAAGGAGGGAGGCATTTAATCAGAACCACCACCAAGGGAAGCTCTCTGTGAACACAGGGGTGTGGGAAGGTCAGATGCCACAGCAGGTGCTGCACTGTGACCAGAATTACCCCGGCCAAGAGCTCAGCACTGCATCTTTTCTGCCACTTGAATTTTCGACATGAACAGGAAATACAAATTGCAGCCATCTGCCTGTTTACCACACGCCCACTGCTTCTTTTTCAGTGGTTTTGTTTTGTTTTGTGATATTGGCGAACCCAGGGCCTCTGCACTACTGAGCTGTATCTCCAGCCCGTTTTTTTTATCTTTTATCTTGAGACAGCATCTCACTAAGTTGCTAAGTTACCCAGGCTGAGCTCAAACTTGTCATCCTCCTGCCTCAGCCTCCCAGGTGTGTGCCACCATGCCCAGCTCACAGCCACCTCCTTGCTCCAGAACCCCTTGCAAACAAAGCAGCAGAAACGACCACACTAACGCTGAAAGTGACAGTCAAGTGTTCGCCACTTTCTTTTTCCAAAATGTCCTCACTGAGGGTGGCACAGTCTACACCACCCCAGGAAGATGGAAAGGTTTTCTGTGGACTGGAGGGGCGGGGCAGGTACACACAGCCACATCCGTCACGTCGCAATCCACCTGTCACCAGAAGCGAGCCTCTCCCGCCTGCTTAGCAACAATACATCGGGGTCACTGAGCTGAAGAGGTGGAAAAAGGGCCCGTCCTTGGGGGCTGTCACTCTCCGAAAGACAATGGAAGAAATCCAGGGTCCACGTCGAGGAGAAATGCAAATTAAATGACACAGGAAGGGAGAACATGGCACACTTTCCTGATGAAGCGGTCGGACTTGCCTGGCATGGAAACCTCAAGTTGTCTCCTAACCAGGGCAAACATCAGCCATGTGACTTTAGAGAACAAGCTGCCACCCGCTCAGGCTGCAGTCCCTATTCCGGGGCATTTTTCCTCCAATGTCCTCTCCAACAGCTTCATGGGGAGGGGACGATGCCTGCCCCTTCACTTCTGTACAGATGAGCAGGGACCCTCAGTTGAACACCTGAGTCCCCAGCCCCTCTTGAAGGGTCTGTGCAGGAGTGCTGGAATGTGCCATCCACCTCTCATCTCTCAGATGCAGAGGGAAGCAAGCCCAGGACCTGAGCCCTGCTCTGATCAGCCAGGAAGCTGAGGTAGTCCAGCCCTGGCACAGGTCTTCTTGCTCCCAAGCCAGTTGCCCCCAACTGACTCCTGAGTCAGATGCCCAAGTTCTCCATACCAGGGTAGTTCCAATGGGTATGCCTTGAAAGATGTGGCTTTGCAATAAGGATGCATTTCTTTAAGATACAAAGCTAAACAGAACAGGGTGTGGCAGTGCATGCCCATGATCCCAGCACCTGTAGGAGGCTGAGGCAGGAGGACCAGAAGTTCCAGCCCAGCCTGGGTAACTTAGTGAGATCCTGTCTTAAAATGCATAAAAACAGGTATGGATGTAGCTCACTGCAAAAGCTCTGGCTCAATCCCCAGCAGAGGAAGGGAAGGTCTAGGGGGTCATAGTACTAAGAACACTAATGATATGTACACATATACCTCAATACACCATGACGATGGAATATTATTCAACACTAAATAGAAACGAAGGAGCTGGGAAACCATGAGAAGACATGGAAGGAGTGGAAATGCACAGGACCAAGTGAAAGAAGCCAGTGTGACAAGAACCTTGTGTGATCCAACTACATATTCTAGAAAAGGCAAAACCATGGAGACAGTGAAAAAGATCAGCGATTGCCAGGAATTAGGGGAGAGAGAAGGGATGAACAGACACTTGTAGGGCTAACTGTCATGGTGGGCACATGGCAGGAGGGAGCCCTACTGTAAACATGGGCTTTGGGCTGTACCCAGGCGTCAGGTGGGGTTATCGGCTGTAATTAAGTGTGCCGGGGCCGGGGGCAGGGGTGTTGATAGTGGGAGAGGCGATACGTGTGTTGGGACAGGTATCTGGGCAATACTTTTTTTTAGCACTGGGGACCAAACCCAGGGAATGGTGAGCTATATCCCTGGCATTTTCTTTTTTTTTCACTTTTTACTTCAAGATAAGGTCTTGCTAAGTTGCCCAGTCTGGTCTTCAACTCGTGACCCTCCTACCTCGGCCTCATAAGTAGCTGGGATTTCAAGTGTGTGCCACCGGGGGAGGAGCTCAGAGGTAAGGCACATGCTTACTATGCACAAAGCTGTGTTTTATCCCCAGTGCCAAAAATCAACAATAAAAAGGGGTGAAGCGCTGAAATAGGAAAACATTTTTCTATACTTTCAGAGAACAGTCACAGGGCAGCTAAATGCACTAAACTGCATGCCTGGTTGTGAAATCGTAAAGTTTTTTTTTTTTCTTTTAACCTGAGCCTCAGCATCTTGTAATAAAAAAACAAAACAACAACAACAAAACCCTTGAAACTACTCCTGCTCTCTTTTGGCCTTTGCTGGACCTACTTCCAATTCACTCCAGTGCCTGTAAAACACGGACAGTTCACTGTAAACCCAATGACAGAGGCAGCAGATAACTGTTATATTTTTGTTAACAAGACACACCCCAACACGTATAACTGAGGGGGATGTAGCAGTGTCTGAGATGCAGCTCCTTCTGGCTTGAAATTGGCAAAATTCTTCGAGGTCCAAGTAGGTGGGTTAAAACCCTTTCCTTAAATGACTGTGATCTGGTGTTTGCAACAGGCTGGCTCCAAAGTCCCCACAGACAGTGGCAGAACGAGGTCTTTTAATTTGCAAAAATATATGACTAAGTCCATATTTTGAACACTCAAATGTCGTATCTGATGAATACTTCATACTCCAGGCATCTGACATTAAAGTTTCACATAATATGCATCTTATGGTCCTCAACACAGGGCCCTGCTTTCAGAGACTTTGCATATGTAATTAATAACAGCTTGAGATCATTTGTGTACCACCATCTGAGCACAAATGCTAACTATGCAC
>PVJO010014784.1:0-47068 GCA_004026905.1 Hystrix cristata | reverse complement strand
TCTTAACCTGTATCAGTGAAAACTTGTCTTTGATTTTTTCGCTAGATGCTTCTTTGATAATAGAACATTCTTATTTCTGTTTTTATAATTTAGAAGGTTAGCCTCAAATTGTACAATTTTTTTGAGACAAAGTCTAACTATGAGGTTCCGGCTGTCCTCGAGCTCTGTAGCCCAGGCCGACCTCAGACCCACGGTGATCCTTCTGCCTCAGCCTTCACATGCCAGGATGACAGGCGTGCGCCACTGTGCCCAGCTACAATTGATTTTTTTAAAAACAGTAAATTAGAAGTAGACTTACTATGCAGAAGCAGCCGTCTTTCAGGTACAGGGCTGTGTCGCAGGGCCGCTGGGCCTCGTTCTCGCTGGAGTTGAACCCCCTTTTCGTGCAGACTAAACGGGAGGAGGAGCACAAGCTCATCAAGTCCAAGGCCGTGAACGACGAGGAGGTGGCCCGCGTGCCCTTAGCGTTCGCCATGGTGAAGCTGATGCGGTCCCTCCCTCAGGAGGTGATGGAGGCCAACCTGCCGAGGTATGCGGGTGACCGAGATGAGGCTGGGAAACTCGGGGGTCGGTTCTTCCGGCCTTTGCGACTCTTGTTAGAAGTCACCGTTTGCCGTAGTGCTGAACCCTAACGGGGACTTCAGGGTTATAGATAATTAAGAGGCAGAAGGACATTTGTATTCTTCCTTACTTCTGCGTATTTCTTAGCCGTTGTTTGCCTTTGTGTTCTAGCGTCCTGCTGAAGGTGTGTGCCCTCCTGAAGCACAGAGCGCAGGAGGTCAGGGACGTGGCGCGCAGCACCCTGGCCAAGATCCTGGAGGACCTGGGCGCACGTTTCCTGCGCTACGTGCTGCAGGAGCTGCAGACCACACTGCTGCGCGGCTACCAGGTACCGTCCGTTGGCCGGGCCGCGGCGGGTGTCCACTGGGCACGACTGGGCGGAGTGCAGCCCCTGAGACAGCAGGCAGCAGGGTCCAGGGGCTCAGTCAGTAGGAAAGAGGTGTACCATTTGAAGGGCTCCTGCGTCCAATTTGTGAAAGATCCTCAGAGACCTGAGTTACATGACCCGTTTTTTCAAAAATTGCTATCATTTCATACCCTCCAGATCCTGAACTTCCTGGTGAATGTGTCCCAAATGTATTGGCTCAGAGCTAACAAAAAAGAGCCAACATACTCCTGTAAGGCTTGAAACGTAAACTAGGAACAGGCAGTGGGGGGCGGGCTCCTGAGCGGGGTGGGGTTCCTGAGCCCTGGGGGGCGGGGTGTGTGCTGAGCCCCAGAGGGGTCCTGAGCAGGGCAGATGTTGGGACCTTGTGCCTGGTCCGCAGAATCGGCATTTTGATGAGGCCCCCCCCAGGTGGCTCAGAGCCTGAGAGCCATAACTTGGGGTTAGTTATTTCTTAAAAATAACTGAAATAGGGTCGAGAGAACAACTAGTTCAGATTTTAGTGTTAATTGTGTAGACACTGCCAAAATTCAAGTTTCATTCTTACCCTCTCCAGAAAAAGGACCTTTAAAAACTATATAAGCTCCACAACAAACACTCTGAGTATAAAAAAGTGACATTTGGGGGAAGGGGGTGAAAAAAGAATTAAGATGTGTACAGTACCAGCCCCCCATGAGGAATGTAAACATCATACGTTAGAAATATGTACTGAGAAAAATTTCTAAATTAGCAACAATCCAAAAAGAAAAGCAGAGTGACTTTTCGGCATGCGCACACCACGTGCCGTGGGCCGTGACCGCCCTGCCCGCCCTTCTGCCCCAGGTGCACGTGCTGACCTTCACCGTCCACCTGCTGCTGCAGAGCCTGGCCAGCCGCCTGCAGGTCGGGGACCTGGACGCCTGCCTGGACCTCATGATTGAGGTGAGGTGGCCGCACGGGAGTCGCGTCTGCTGCAGTGCGCGGGGCAGCAGAAACACTGGCAGCTGCAGGAGAGACACGCCGTCTCGTACGAGCGCGGCAGCGACTGGCGCCTCTGTGAGCGGCCCTGCTTGGAAAAGGCTTTGCGAAAGAAGCGCTGGCCTTGCGTGCCGAGAGCTTTCCTGACCAGCGGAAGCTCTTAGGTACCAGGCATCCGTGTTAGGGGAATGATCAGATATGGTCTGGGGTTTATGGACAAGGATTCTCAAAGAAAGTGTAGTTTATAACAGTGTAAAATTAATCATTGATTTTTAAATGGATAATGGAATAATTTGAGAGCTAGGATCGGGAAGAGAATAATTTCGCTCTGCAGCCTTTTGTTCATTGTAGAAACTGTAGACACTAATTTTGAAAATCAGTGTAAGTATTTACATTTCAGCAATTAAGTTGCAAATATGAGAACGACTTGGGGAGAGACGCATTAAGTGTCTGTGTTTGCTTTCCTATTAGTGAAGTTTCTCTGGTCTCCGAGCTGCCCTGAGAGCAGATGGACTCTGACAGCCCCATTCCAGCTGCTCCCCGCCACCTGGGGGGGCTGTGGCTCTGCGGCTGCTGCGGCTGCACACACCCCGGCCCTCTCTCCACAGATCTTTAACCGGGAGTTATTCGGGCCCGTGGCTGAAGAGAAGGAAGTGAAACAGATCCTCTCCAAAGTCATGGAGGCGCGAAGAAGCAAGAGCTATGAATCCTATGAAATCCTGGGGAAGTTTGTAGGGAGAGACCAAGTTACAAAACTCATCGTCCCGCTGAAAGAGGTGAGGGCGCCAGGGATGCAGGAGTGGCCCAGAGGAGCCCTGCGGGAGGCGGTGCCAGCACGGGGGCCATGTGGTCACCAGGTGGCAGCCCTGAGTTGGCGTCCTGGTCCAGAGCCCTGGTCCCTGCTGTGCCTCGGGAAAGGAAAGGCCACGGGTGTGGGGCGCAGGTGGATTCTCAGTGGGTGGAGTCAGCAGCTTCGCACATGGCCTCCGGGGTCAGACTGCTCCTCCCAGGCGGCCACGTGGAAGAGCCTGCAGTTTACTGGCCGGGTTCTGCCTTATAAGCATTGCTGCCTCCTCCAACCCATCCAGTGAGATCTGCAGCATTTCTGCTTCACAGATAAGAAATTGCGGGCTCAGGACAGCCAGGCCAGGTAGTGTGCCCCTGTAACCCCACCTACTCTGGAGGCTGAGGCAGGACAATCTGGAGTTCAAAGCCAGCCTGGCCGGTTTAGCATGACATCACCTCAAAAAAGAGAAAGAAGGGGAGAGAGGAAAAAAGGGAAAGAAAGCAGACTCAGGAGAACAGAAAGAGACATAGTGAAGGGAGAAGGTCAGGATCAAGTTCCAGATCTTTCTGATCTGAAGCTCACAGTCCTTCTGTTTGCTTTTGTCCCCTGCAGAGGAAAGCATGTCATTTACTGTTACTTTCTATGCCTGTTTCCGGAGGGAACCTTTGGTAGTATTGTTAGCTTGGTCTGTACAGATTTACATGCTAGAGCTGTGGCCAGAAGCACTCCCCAGCGGCCTGAGCGCCGACCCTGGACGCTTCGGTGCCGAGTGAGCTTCGTGATTGTTCTGGAGCACACAGTTCACCTGAGGCTGGTCTCCCAGTGATTCAAGAGCCCTCAAGGACAGGAGCCGTCAAGGCTGGTGTTTGCTGAGGCTGGCAACCCTGACTGCCTTTATATTCTTTGGGATTGGCCAGTAACTAATTTCAAACCCTGAGACTTCACCACTGTAGCACTTGGTGTGCATGGTTGCCTTCGAGCAGCAACCGTATATTCCATTAGGGCAAGAGAGGGCTGATCGCCCACATAATGCCGTCAGAAGGTTGACATCTTGGACACCCCACGCCGAATCTGCAGCGTGGTGCTCGGGCCTCGCCACCAGGGAGGGAGGGATGGAAGGGCGGACCCAGAGACAGTCACGGTGGTCACCTCTGGGCTTTGAGGTCACGGGTGACTTCAGTTGTCCATTCACAGTCTTAGGGTATAGTCTTTTGAATTAGAAAAAAAATCCCCGAGAAAGCAAAGATACAAAAGCACACGTCGGTGACGGTGACACAGGCCGTTGTGTCATTTCACTGCACCGTGCGTGTTTGCCGCAGGTCTTGCAGAGCACCACAAGCCTGAAGCTGGCCCGGAAGGTGCACGAGACCCTGCGGCGGATCACAGCAGGGCTGGTCGTGAACCCGGGGATGGCTGCCGAGTCTCTCCTGCTGCTCAGCTACGGCCTGGTCAGCGAGAATCTGCCGCTGCTCACGGAGAAGGAGAAGTAAGCGTGGGAAGCAAACCAGAATGGCCTTAGGTGCCGGTTTCTGAGCAGACAGTCGATTCATTTATTCTCAAGGGGGCTAATTGAATGATTTACTTGAGTGAGGAAACTATATTTATCTGAACTATAAGATAAAACTGTACCTTTGTGGTGTTTGGGGTGAGATCTTTCCATGCGAAGAATGTTTTAACACAAGATTTTCTTTGAATTGAGGTAGTTGCGACAGTAGCCAGTTGTTCTGGAATATCTGACACCTTTTTTTCTCCTTTCAATACTGAGATTGAACCCAGAGTCCCCACACTAAATTACATCCCCAGCCCCTTTTACATTTTTTAATTCTAGCCCAGCATGGTGGTGCACGCCTGTAATCCCAGCACTCTGGGAGGCTGAGGCAGGAGGATCACCAAGAGTTCAAGGCCAGCCTGGGCTACATAGTGAGTTCAAGGATAGCCTGAGTTATCCTTGACCTGTCTCAAAAATCCAAAAATCCTAAAACAGGGTCTCGCTACCATTGTACAGGGTGGGCTCAAACTTGCAATCCTCCTGCCTCAGCCTCCCAGAGTGCTGGGATTATGGGGATGTGCCGCCATGCCTGGCCTCTCTGATCCCATTTTTGTTTATTGACTGCAAGGGTAGACTTCATATACTTCTTACTCTGAATGCACAGATCTACCTCATAAGATATTTGAGAAGCTTGCGTTAGACTCCTTTGGGGTCTGCTGCTGTGTGGGGAGAGCCTTTGGCGCTTGCCCGCAGACAGCCCAGAGCACGTGTCCCCTCAGTGCTCATCTTCATTCACTACACTTGCCCTCTGGCTGCTGGGGCCGGCCCATGACCTTGGCACCCGTCTCCACCCTCTCTCGTGTGTTATGGTTAAGTGAGGGAGAAAATGAGCGTAAAGTGCGTTGTTAGTCCTGGATGCTCATTTCTGTGGGGGCCGCAGTGATGTCTCAGGGTACCACTGATGGTGTTCTTTCCCTGCAATTGCCAGAAACCCAGCAGCCCCTGCACCCGACCCTCGGCTGCCGCCCGAGAGCTGCCTTCTGCTCCCCCCAGCTCCAGTTCGAGGTGGGCCAAAAGCTGCGGTGAGCCGGCAGACCAGCATGCACGTGCTGATCGAGGCCGGGCTCCGGGTAAGAGCCTGCCGTCTGACCCTGGGTGCCGTCAGGCCCCTCCGTCTGAGCCTCTGCCGAGTCCCGGGCCATACGCGGATGTGGGGTTAACACTGTGTTGGTTTGTGTGCGGTTCACTTCTGCGGTGCTTCCTTTAGCAACATAACTGTCCCAGGATTAATATTCCCACCTAGTGTCTACTGGGGATTCACTGTCACCTTGCCTGTGAGTTTTTTAAAGATGGGGAGCTTTTGCTTTTCTTTTGAAGTACTGGGGATTGAACCCAGGGCCTTCACACTCAGTTACATCCCAGCCCTTTTTTATTTTTTGTTTTGAGACAAGCTCTCACAGAGAGGGCTGGGGATTTAGCTCAGTGGTTAGAGTGCTTGCCTAGCAAGTACAAGGCCCTGAGTTCGATCCCCAGCACCAAAAAACAAACAAAAAAGATCTCACAGAGTCATTAAGTTGCCCAGGCTGGGCTGGAATGTGCAGTCCTCCTGCCTCAGCTTCCCCAAGTCCTGGGATCACAGACATGCACCACCGTGCCTGATAGTGGAGAGCTTTTACAAATAGAAACCTAGTCATTTTCTTTCCTTAGGCTCCCACTTTCCCAGGAGAGAGCCCTGATCTCCTCTGGCTATGAGGTCCTAGCCTTACCCTCCACACTCGGATGCGTATGCCAGCCTCCTGGGCTTCTGCCCAGCTCTGCTTCCCAGTTCCCTGTCTCCCCTGAACCCTCAGAGCAGCAGCACGCACACTTCTGCAGAGTCTGCCCCCGGGCTGCAGTGTTGGGTGCCGCATACCATGCCGGGGCCACAATCCCAGCACACCCTCAGCGGGCATCGGCAGGTGGACCCAGCCCGGCAGCTGCACAGAACACCCGGCCCTCCTTCCTCCCCAAGGCTCCCGGGCCGTCTCCATGTCAGATGAGAGAATCCCCACCTTCCCGCTTCTCCCGAACTCATTCCGCATCCACCTCACCAGTGGAGCTAACGTGGCAGCTCTCTCTCTCTCTCTCTCTCCCCAACCTCACAGCTGCTGCATCTGAGTCTGAAGACATCCAAGGTCAGGTCCTCGAGCGAGCACGCCCTAGAGATGCTGGACCCGTTTGTGTCCCTCCTCGTCAGTTGCCTGGACTCCCGGGACGTGAAGGTGCGCGGCGGGAGGGTAGAGCTACCACCGGTCCCTGCAGGTCGCTCACCCGTGTTAGACCTGAGCATCTTTAAATGCCCTTCTCAGCTCACTAAGGATCTAACTTGATCCTGGGACGACTTTGCGACTGATGATGGTCCTGAGCTGTGGCTGCCTCGGTCACTGTCCTAAAGATGCTGTTGCTCATCCTTCCAGCCCCCAACTCGGATGTTCTTAATGTCCCGTAGATGAGAAGACAGGCCGGGGTGCAGTCCCACATCCAGATGTGGACTCAGGGCTGCAGGACTCCACCTCCTCCCGCCTCCTGCTTTCCAGATGACAGTGCTGGAGTGCCGGGCACGGTGGCGCACACCTGCAGCCCTGGCACTCGGGAGGCTGAGGCAGAGGATCACCATGAGTTGGAGACCAGCCTCCAGTACCAAGTGCAGTGAGGGTGAACCATTTAGAGCTTTCACTGATAACGGCCACTTTGGCACGCGTGCCACAGGTTCACCATCACTGATGTAGTGAGACCCTGTCTCAAACAAAACAACGTATCTCTAGAGTCGCATAATCCATCACTGTGGGGCAGGGGTCCAAGGCCAGGACCTCCAGCTGTGTCCGAGCTGTGTTCTCCATCACAGCTCTCTGTGATCCAGTGCAGGACAGAGCAGGCCTGGCGGGTCCTGTGCTCTCGGGTTTGCCTTCAGGCAGGATCCTGGGTGGGACCCCTGGCCCAGCACTCCGGGATGCTTCGTGACAGTCATTCCCTCGCTCAGTTGCTGAGCTGGCCGTCTGCCTTAGCCTCGAGGTGACGCCTTTCTTTACCTGCGTTATAAGTTGAGCATAGGGGCGCCAGACGTGTGCAAGGCCGGGTCTGATCAGAACAGCAGCGCCCAGTAGCACGCCGTACATGGCTTGCGCTGGCTGAGGCCGGGCCGCGGTGAGCACCCTTTAAGAACAGACAGGCGCCTTCAAGTCGGCCAGCCTGCCGTGCCCTGGGAGCTGTGTCCCACCCTCTCGTGCTGGGGTGTGGGGGGAGCGGGAAGCGCACTCCTCCCGGCCTCCCATTGGTTCAATTCATCCACGTGGAGGGCCCGCGGGGGCCCTGGTGCTGGCTTGCTGCGTCTGAGCGCTCCAGGAGTTTTTATTTTCTTTCGTTTTTCCAGGTGATCACGGGCGCTTTGCAGTGCCTCATCTGGGTCTTGCGGTTCCCTCTGCCGTCCATTGAGGCCCAAGCAGGGCAGCTGATGAAACACCTCTTCCTCCTGCTGAAGAACTACGCCCGGCTTGGGGCTGCGCGGGGCCCGAACTTTCACCTGGTGGTGAACTGTTTCAAGGTGGGAAGCAGGCAGGGCCCTGTCAGGGCCAACACCCGGTCTCCTGTCGTCTTTGGCCCTTGGCCGCTGACTGTCCTGTTGATCCTCACAGTGTGTAACCACTCTCGTGAAGAAAGTGCGGTCCTGCCAGGTCACCGAGAAGCAGCTGCGGGTCCTGCTGGCGTATGCCGAGGAGGATATCTACGACACTTCCCGACAGGCCACTGCCTTTGGTCTTCTGAAGGTGTGGTGGGCCAACAGTCAGCTTCTGCAGTTTTCAAGCCTCAGCCAGATGTTTAGATTAATGAGGAACGTACTGTGTGATTAGCTGTAGACTTCTGAAGTAATCGATCAGGATTATCGTTTTGGTGGGTCAGTTTTTTAAATTACCATCCAGGAGGCTGAGGCAGGAGGATCGTAAGTTCCAGCCCAGCTTGGGCAATTTGGGCAAGACCCTGTCTCAAAATATAAAAAATAAAAAGGGCTAGAGATACAGCTTGGTATAAAGGCCCTGGATTCAGTGTTCAGTACTGCTTTTACTTGCTATATATTTTTTTTTCTTACTGAAGTATACAATACCTAAAATGTACCATCGTAACCATGTTTAAGTGTACGTTGTTTCTCCTTTGTAGTTAGTTTTACTGTGTTTGAAAACTCCGTGTGACCAGTTAGCACCAAGCCCACTTGTGCCCATCTGTAGTGAGACCATGCAGTGAGTGTTTTTTCCTTTCATATTTGAGGCTATTTTATCAAGAAGGTTGCTGGTCCCGGAAATGGATGATGTCATGCGGAAGGTGTCCACGCTGGCGATTTCTGCGCAGAGCGAGCCTGCCAGGGTCCAGTGCCGACAGGTATGTGTGGGGCCCTCTGGGCGAGCGAAGGAGCAGAGCGAGGCAAGTCGGGGGCGTCGGGCCTTGATGAAGATCCAGGGCATCGGGGGAGAACAGCAAGAAGCTGCTGGGACCCGGGGCAGAGGAGTGCCAGGATCCAGGTTGTCCGTTTGTCCGTCTCTGGTCTGACCGGTGTACCCGACCCAGGAGGTGGGCGGTCTGGGCTGGAAATGCACTGAGCTGCGTGCGCAGGGCCTCCGTGTACACCTGGGGCCGGCGGACTCTGGCCGTCTGAGTGCGGCTGCGCCTCCGTCTCACAGCGTGTTCGTGAAGGACACCGGATGCCCGTAGTGTGAAGGCGGAGTCTGGATGCAGACTAGGCCTGGATTGCTGGTGTCACACAAGCAAGTTGTTTGCCTTTGCTGTGCCCCGTCGTTGCCCCCTGTAATGGGGCCAGTGTCAGCCGCTTCCTGCGGTGTCCTGCCATGTACAGTGTGCTCTGCGGTGCAGAAGTCGTTGCTGTCAGCACCGCTTCTTCACGGTGCATGTCACCAGGAACGATCTGGTGACACTGTTCTCGGGCCTGAGCCCACACTACCTGGCACAGATGAGCCTGGGTTTGGAGCCTTCCACAGCCAGCGTGGTCAGCCAGGGCCGGACACCGTGTGGCCGTGACCAGGTCCCCTGGGCAGCCTGGGTGCGGACCTTTCACACAGGCATGTTCTGCGGATGTGGACCAGCAGGAGTCCCAGAGACGTGGCCCAGAGACCACCTGTGTGACTTGCCTTGCAGGTCTTTCTGAAGTACCTCCTGGACTATCCCCTGGGTGAGAGGTTGAGGCCGAACTTGGAATTCGTGCTCGCCCAGCTACAGTAAGCTTGAGCCTTGGCTGTCCTTCCCTTCCCTGGAGGGCAGGGCTAGAAATGGCGCATTGCCCGGGCTGCCCCTGGGACCTCGGCTTCACCGCCAGGTGTGTGCTCGGCTGCGTGGTGGCGGCAGCAGTGCTGTCACATTGCGTGCCATCTCATCTGACCGCCGGTTGTCGCTGGAGCCACGTAGGGGGATGTTGGAAACCAGTAAGATGACATTGAAAGCTGCCCAGCAGTTGACAGATGTGTGCAAGCATTAAAATTGGGGAGATGGAGCATTTGCGGTTTTAACAAGTCGATGGGCGCGTTGGCCTAGTGAAATGCTTTGGCACTGCGACGAGTCTGGAGATCCTAATGGTGTCTGCTATTCTGGCCGTAGTTACGAGCACGAGAGCGGGCGAGAGTCCGCCCTGGAGATGATCGCCTACCTCTTCGACGCCTTCCCTCAGGTATGAGAGCCTTGCCGCCGTCACGGCGACAGGCCCCCCAGAGACGGGCCGGTTCGCCCTGCTCCGAGCACTGAGCCCGCCCCGCCCTGCAGGGTCTGCTCCATGAGAACTGCGGCCTCTTCTTTGTCCCGCTCTGTCTGATGATGGTGAATGACACCTCGGCCGCATGTAAGAAGATGGCATCCATGGTGCTCAAGGCCCTGCTCGGCAAGGTCAGCCCCGAGAAGAGGGACTGGCTGTTTGACTTGGTCGCCTCCTGGTTCGGAGCAAAGAAGGTTAGTGTGGCTTCTGCTCAGATTCGGTGGTGAGGCTTAGCTTCTGGGGTCCACACTTTAAATAAGATCCATGGTGGCCACGCCTGCAGTCCCAGCACTCGGGAGGCCAAGGCAGGAGGATGATCACCCAGAGTCTGAAGCCACCAGGGGTGCATGGTGAGACCCTGTCTCAAAAGGGAAAAAAAATAAGTACCGTACACTGGTTGGTTGGCTTATTCCAAATACCTCTTTTTATCTAATTGTGGAATATTTTTAAAATTTTACAAAGTGTAAGAAGTTATAGAAGAGTGACAGACACATGGCCTGTGTTCTCACTGCACTGTAAAGGCAGCAGCCCCGGCCCTGCTGACGCCTGGTTTCTGGCTCTACCCACCCTGCTTCTGCAGTGCGGTCTTTACCGTCTGTCCACCTGCGGCCTTCACCGTCACCCCGTCTTTATGGGATGTAGCCCACATGTGGCTGGGCTAGCAAATGACTCGTTGCTGACCCACATCATTTGGGGGTGATGGAGCGGGTGAGATTTCTTTCCGTTCCTTTCTTATTTTTTATGGAATTACGTATTGAAACACCCAGTGAATAAAAGCGCCATTTTAAGAAATACTCCTGGGTGTGAAGATTCCTGCACATTTCCTAGTGTTCAGAACACCGTGGTTGCCGTGTTCGCTGACTGCCGGCGTCAGGGAGAAGCGCTTCCGGCGGCCCTGACCCGTCTCGCCTTGTTCCTCAGCGGCTGAACAGACAGCTCGCCGCGCTGGTCTGTGGTTTGTTCGTGGAGAGCGAGGGAGTGGATTTTGAGAAAAGGCTCAGAGCTGTTCTTCCCATTGTTGAGAAGGAAACTGACCCCGAAAACTTCCAAGATGTGAGTAGTTTGCTGGGAACAAAGCTGTAGCTGACTGACTTACAAGCTTTGTGCACAGTGGTGTAGCCGCTAGAGTAAATACTGTGCTCAGAAGCTGTCCTTGATAACCAAAGAATTCGGTACAGTCAGAACTGCTTTAAAAAAGGATAAAAGTAAGTTATCTTTGGTGATTATGAAGATCAGAGGAGGTTCTCACCTAGGGTCACCTGGGGACGTGCAGCAGTGTCCCGAGACATTTGTGATTGTCACAGACTGGAGGGGCTGCCGCTGGCATTACCGGGGCAGGACTCAACCAGGATGCCTGCAGTCTGAGGCTGAGCATCCAGTGCAGTCGCAGGCGGGCGGCCAGCTGGGCAGGTGTGCAGATGCTTCCGGTGGGCGTCCTCACAGATGCACATCTGCCTGTGCTCAGATCGTGGAAGAGACCGAAGAAAAAGCTGCAGACCGCCTGCTCTTCACTTTCCTCACGCTGCTGAGTAAGCTCATCAAGGAGTGTAATATTCTGCAGTTCACCAAGCCCGCTGAGACTTTAAGCAAAATCTGGAGTAAGTGTTTCCTTTTCCTTTTTTTTGACAGGGTCTCCCTATGTAGTTCAGGCTGGTCCTGAATTGAATATGTAGCCCAGGCTGGCCTTAAACTCTCAGCGGTCCCCCTGCCTCAGCCTCCCGAGTGCTGGGATGACAGGTGTGCGCCACCACACCCGGCCTTTCCTTTCTATTTTGTTGTAATAAAACAACTGAAATAGGTTTGGGAAGTTAGAACAGGAATATTTCAGAAAGTAGAAATGTCGGGAAAAATGTCCATGATAAACAAATGTAAAAGAGCCCATGGGAGCCTGGTATGGTAGCCCACACTTGTAAACCAGCACTCCGGAGGCTGAGACAGGAGGAGCACCATGAGCTCGCAGCCAGCCTGAACTAAATAGTGAGACCTTGTCTCAAAAAGTGATAATAATATGGATGCCATCTTCTTCTCTTGAATCGGGAACTAGGATGTATGGGACCATTTTTAGGCTTGTACCCACTTGGGTGGCAGCTGGTCTCCTGGCCTCCGGGTCCCTCCACCTCCCTGCTCAGCTCCTGTGAGCTTCGGGGATTCGGGATCGCTTTGCTCATCTGGGTCCCTCGGTTCCTCAGTGAGCCTCCCCGAGCCTGGGTCAGTCAGGGCGCTGAGCTGCGTCTTGGTCTCCCTAGGTCACACCCACGCCCACCTGCGACACCCGCACAGCTGGGTGTGGCTCACTGCGGCCCAGATCTTCGGCCTGCTCTTCGCCTCCTGCAAGCCAGAGGAGCTGGTTGCGAAGTGGAAAGCGGCAAAGATGACGAAGAGACCCTCAGACTCCGTGGCGATCCAGTTCCTCACAAGTGACCTAGACCTCAAGGTGCATTTCCCAGGACTTCTTCCTGTCGCGACTCCTGGGGGACTGCGCGTCAGCAGGGGAATTAGAGGGGAGCGGGCCCACCCCTCCAGGCCGTGCTCTCTGAGAGGTAGCTGGACACCATTCTCCCATCCCGTGCTGGACCTCCATGTCAGCAGCGGGAAGTTGGGCGACTGCCGCATGCCCTCCTCGCCAGCCCGTGGATGACGGGGCCCACGGCATGGTGTCGGGAGGGACCCGTGGCGCAGCTGGCTCTGAGCTCCCGGGCCGAGCACCACGCTGCTCGTCACAAGAACGCCCGCTAGGAGGGACTGTGACCTGCGCGTCCCCCTGAGCGGCTGGGAACCCGGCCAGCAGAACCCTGTGTGCGTCGGTACAGGTGGTCCTGCGCACACCAGTGTCGTGGTGAGTGTTCAGAACGGCTGGAGGTGCCCTCTGCCGGCTGCCATGTCCCTTTCTGTTCACAGATGAAGAGCCTGTCTCTGGCCTCGTGCCACCAGCTGCATTCCAAGTTCCTGGACCAGGCCCTGGGCGAGCAGGTGAGACCTCGGTCCTCCCGGGAGCAGGAGCGACCAGACATGCTGTTCTTTGTTCCGTCGGGCTGCAGCCTGTTTTGGTGCCGGGCAGGGTCTGCAGAGCACAGATGCACTCTCCAACATGCGCTGAGTTACACGCGTGGGCGGCTCTGGCACCTGGCGGTGCCTCTTGGCCGTTTACGGTTCCCGCAGTGACAGTAGCGACCTTCCTCTTCAGCCTTGCCACTCTGCTCCACTTTGTGGCCGAGGGCTGCAGGACAGTGATTGGTTTTTTTTTTTTTCTGAAAAAAACTTAATCCTGAGTTTTTTCTCCTGACCCCCAGAAGTGGGAAGGAAAGCAGTAATATTCACACCGTATTGTCGCCTGAGAATTGTCTGTCTGTGACACGGCCCAGTAGATTGGCCCATCATTAAGTTTTGTGTTAACAATGTTAGGAATCGCATGTTAGAAAATGTAAACTAGGCCCTTGGCCGGTGGCCACGTCCATGTGAGTCCTGGTGTCCAAGATGGAGCAGTGTGGATGAACTGAGTGATGAGGCGCCAGAAGTCAGGTCACCACCGGCTCTGGAGCGACCTCGTGTGGCGGTCATGAGCACGGGCACTGGTGTCACCACACTGAAGACCATGGCAGGGTGGCGTCCAGCCAGAAGTCCTGCTGGGGTGGGCGGCAGTCAGGTCTCATGGAACCTGTGTAACAGGCTGGCAGGACAGAGGGGAGAGATGTCCAGGATAGAGAAGTTGTAGGGAACGACCCGAAAGAGGCCTCGGGTCTGTGTCTCCAGAGGAGGGAAATTGGCCCTTACTGCTGAGCTAGCGGGGGCGCATTGGGCTGGGCGCCCCTCGGGCCACGCGAGGGAGGCCCATCAGTGAACGCGACTGGCCGGCCACTCCCTCTGCATCGGTGCGTCATTGCACAGCTGTGCCACAGTTTCCCCTCCTGCTCACAGCGCCTGGCAGAGAGCTTTGAAGCCAGACTGGAGCAGTGCATAGAGAGCACCTGACCCGTGCTCAGTTAGTACCGTGGTTTCTACACGGGATGGGGAGGCGCTTCCAGGCCATGGGGGTGCAAGCTTTCTTTAAATGTGTAAACAGCCAGTCCTCGGGGGGATCTTTCCTTACTCTTTGTGGCCTGAAAGGACAGAAGTAGGTCAGCTGGATGAAAGTTACATGGAGTGGGTTTGAACACGCTATGTAGGAGAATTTAAAAATTATCAGAAAAGGGGACCCTCATCAGTTGAACAGTGCAACAGCCAGTTGTGTATATTTTCTTTTTTCTTTTCTTTTTTTTTGGTTGTTGTTTTTGTTTTTTTTAGACAGGGCTTTGCTATGTAGTTCAAGCTGACCTTAACTCCCAGCGATCTTCTTGCTTCAGCCTTCCAAGTGCTGGGAGTACAGGCGTATGCCACCACACCTGGCTCAGTTGTGTATATATTCTGCATTTTAGCTTATTCTCTATTAAGCCATATTTGTTTCAAAATCTAATTCCTTCTCCTCCATCTTCCTTTTTCTTTAAGGTTGTTAAGAATTTACTGTTCATAGCCAGAGTCTTGTACCTGCTAGAAGCCGATTCTAAGGATAAGCAAGGTGAGACTCAAGAAGACTCGCGAGACAGGGAGGCTGCAGAAGATGGCGCGGACGGGAAGACGGGGCCCACCGGGGAGGAGGCGGCTGAGCCCCGCAGGCCCGTCTCGCTGCTGTGGCTGATCCTGAAGCTGTCACGCACTGCCAAGCTGGAAGCCGCATACTCACCGCGGAGCCCCTTGAAGGTGGGACAGGGTGACAGAAACGATCCTTTTGTTCAGCAGTATTCCAGCGGTATGTGGGACCCCTCCAGTCCCCGGGAATGTCACCTTGTGAGCCTGAAACTGCACGGCAACCCCATCCCGCGGGAGGCAGCCCGCGTGCTGAGTGAATGCCGGCAGCTGGCTGCTAAGGGAAATGCTTTGTGCTTTCAGAGAACGTGCGTCTTCAAGTTCCTCGGTGCCGTGGCCATGGACCTCGGGGCTGACAGGGTCAGGCCGTATCTGCCTGTGATCGTGGCGCCTCTATTTCGGGAGCTGAACAGCACCTACGCGGAGCAAGGTAGGCCTGCCACGCTGGCCTCCAGCCTGTTCCTTTGCACCTAGGAGTCCTGACTTCTCTCCTAGGTGCCTCCTTCCTCTCCATCCCCCTTCCCTGCCAGAGCTTCAGAAAGAAAATTTGCCAGGTGTGGCAGCACACGCCTGTAAGCCCAGCACTCAGGAAGCTGAGGCAGGAGGATTGCTGCAAGTTCGAGGCCAGCCTGAACGACCTAGTGAGCAAGCAAACAAACCTGCACAGTATCGAGACAAAAAAGGATAAACAAATTTGTATATTTGATGGCTGGCTTCTGTTTGCCTTCACAGATTGTGTTTCTCTCCTGAGAGACGATGTTTATTCCCAAGCACAGATTAAATATTCAGAGAAAACTGCAGCTTGGAATGGTTCAAAAGCTCACAGTGCTGTGAATAGTAGTGAACGATGAAAATTACCACATTCTGTTTTTAGGAATTACAAGGCAAAAATATTTGCATTACCATTTTTATATGAAATGGTTTCTAAGATCACTTCACTGTTTGTTCTTTTTCTCCTTTTCCCCGTGCCTGGTACACTGGTCTTCCCTCTGCTGACCTGATTGTGGGGTGCAGGAAAAGGGGGACTTGTGTGTTGGAAAGAGGCGGGCAGGGCAGCTGTCAAGTGTTTATAAATAATGCTGAGACCGGAAGCAGCAGCGTTTAGTCCTGCACCTCATGAGTTTCCTCTCGCTGTGGAGCAGGAGCGCTGATGCTGGGGCTGCTGTGTCCCCAGTCAGCCCGCGTACATGGAGCACCTGGCCTCTGCAGGCCCCGCTGCTGGGGTTTCAGCAGTCCTGAGCGCTGGACATCTGGGGCTCACTCGCATCGGGGAGAGCGCGGAGTGGGGGCAGGATGCCCGGCATGGTCCCCTGGGCAGAGCTGGCATGTGAGGCGGCTAGAAGCAGATGTCTCCGCTGATGGTTGCTCTCTCTCTGATCAGACCCTCAGCTGAAGAACCTGTCCCAGGAGATCATAGAGCTGCTCAAAAAGCTGGTTGGGCTCGAGAGCTTCTCCTTGGCCTTCGCCTCTGTCCAGAAACAGGCAAACGAGAAGCGGGCGCTGCGCAAGAGGAAGAAGGCGCTGGAGGTGAGTGCGCGGCTGCCCGGCTGCCCCGGCTGCCCCGGCTGCGGCGTGCGGTGGCCCCGGCCGGGCCGGCCCTCCTGGCCTTGCGTTCTCGTGAATGGGCCTGAATTGCATCCTGATGTTCAGTGCGGGAGGAAACCGCATGTTTGCTGCGTTTGATTTAAATTGACTTAACATGTACTTGATAAGTAATATAAATTTCTCTCCTGTTTTTTAAGTTTGTAACTAATCCCGATATTGCTGCCAAGAAAAAGTTGAAGAAACATAAAAATAAAAGCGAAGCAAAGAAGAGAAAGATTGAGTTCCTGCGTCCGGGCTATAAGGCCAAGAGACAGCGAGGCCGCAGCCTGAGAGACCTGGCCATGGTGGAGTAGCGGCTCCAGAGACTAACCCTCGGTGCGGATTGACGGATGTGTAGAGTCTGATGTAATCGCGTTCTTTTTTAAATTAAAATGTTTAATACTGCTACTGTATCTTCTTTGTCTAAAAAGTACGTAATTCTGAGAGTTTAAAAGAACTCTTTAATAAAGGGATAGTTTAAAATAGCAAGAAAAAGTGTTAGGAGCCCGTGAAACAGTGTACAGCCGTGTTCATGCTGGGCGGTGGAGCGCCCAGCTGCTGGTTCCTCTCGGGGCAAAACCCTGCAGAATTCTTCATGTTACCCAATCAGGCTGATTCGAAATTGCTCCAGAAGATAACACGCCGGGACGAGGGGCTGCCTGCAGATACCAAAAGTAAGACACCAGAAGTGCTGTCGGTGGACGGGACGAATGGTAAGTTGCACTTCATTACGGTGAAGCACCTCAGGCACAAGCTAGCTTATGGCGCGGACCATGAAGTGCTGCCAGCCGGTTAATAATAGCGGGCTGTACGACGAATACTGGGCATCGGTGAAGAGGTCAGGAGAGAAAGTGTCAGAGAAATGGACCCTGCACGGAAGAAGGAGCGATGACCTCTGACAGTTGGCCGGCCAGACGTGGTAGTGCACACCTCTGGGAGGCTGAGGCAGAAGGTTCACAAGTTGAAGCAGTCTGGGCAACCTGGCAGGTTAGTGAGACCCTGTCTCAGAATAAAAACTAACAAAGCATTGGGGACATAGCGCACGGGAACCCTAGGCTCCATCCCCAGTTCTGTGTAAAAAATAAAAGTAACAATTAGCTGACCTGTCTGTACCAGTTAAGTTCTTACTGCAGGTTGGAAGCACTTAGAGCCTGGGACTCCCAAGTGCCGAGTTCCTGAGCCTGGACCGCCGGGTGAGGTGCAGGGTGAGACCAGGACCAGCAGGGGCCTCCCGCGCCAGCTCTGTCACTTGTAGAACACTTGGCGTCACTCCTTGGCAGGTAGAAAACACAGATCAACACCAGAATGAGATTCAGTTGTGAACCTGTCAGATTGCTAAAGCTGATGATACCAAGTGTTTGTAAGCCTGGAGGACGTTCCTAGCACAGCAGCTCCAGAGAAACTCAGAACCAGCAATCTGCGGGCTTGGACTAGAAGCGATCCGAGTGTCCCTCCACCAGGGAATAGGTACATGAAACGGATTCATACCAGGAAATACTGTATGGTAAAGAAAATCAATTACATCAGGGTAGATAAATCCTCAGACTAATGGGGGAGCGGGGGTGTCAGGAACAGGTCACAGAAAAATAAGCTGAATATGCTGAAGTAAGACCTAACCTAAGTCTGGAGCTAAACGGGAATGATTTTAGGGTAGGGTACTTCTGAGGAGGGGGAGAAGGCACACTTGGTTGTGGTGGCAAAGGGCCTAAATTACTAACATGTCTTGTATTAGGTGTTAGGTTCCCACATTTTCATTTCTTGCTTCGTTACTGGCATCATTTCGTGTATATCAAACACTTCCCAGTATTTGTCTAATGAGCGGCCTGAACCACTAAGTTATTAGTACAAAGAAGACAACCACTTACTTCCTTGAAAACTTAGCATTTGCTTTTAAGGTTTTACAGCAGAAACTGCAGTAAGCCATCTCCCTGAGAGGAAGCAGAGGTCTCCCATGCCCAGTGGAGCTGGTGGACCCGGGAAGGATCCATCCTGTGTGCCAGGCGCTTTGCATCTATTTAATTCTCCTAGTAGTACTAAGGTTCCTAAAATTGCTTCCATCTTACAGGCAAGGAAGTGGGACCCGGCACAGAGCTCGCCAAAGGTGACTGGAAGGAGGTGACAGAGTCACGATCAGATCCAAGTCAGTTGGGATTGTGAGGCTGGAGCGTGAAGGCGCTGCCCAGATATCAGCTGCGCAGGCAGGCACTTCAGAACCTGTGTTCTGACGTCTGTGGTCTCCGGCAGTTCTCTTCCTCTGGGGGGTTTGTCACGTGCCAGGATGCCAAGCGCAGGGCATCCTAGAAGGCTTATCTTAATTTTAAGTGGCTTAATGGGGAAAAAAAGCAACAAGATATATCATGTACAGGTACAAATTCCCTATGATGAATGTTATCACTATGTACATCTAAAATGTACCACTAAAATTAAAAATAAGTGGCTTAAATTAAGTGCATGTATTACTTTCATAAAAATTTAAAAATCAAAGACCAAAACACCAAAGCAAGCATCAGAAAAAACAGAGCAGGGACACTAACTGTTATCAAGCACCTCCACATGCCAGGTGCACGGTAGATGCCAGGGTACCAACAGGAAGTTAGGCAAGGTCCGGCCCTCACAGGGCTGGTTTCCACTGTTCAAAGTCCACGTCAGGCACTCGGGAGACGAGTCCACCGCACAACTGCATGCTGTATTGACACAGCACCCCTCCCAGCCAGTTAGGGACACAGTAGCGAAGACCTGGCCTCACGTTACAGGAACGAGGTGATGAGGGAGCCTGCCGCACCGAGGACTGTCCAGTCACGGTCATGAGGCCGCATACACATACCTCTCAGACCCATCTGGTGCGGTCAGCGTGGAAACCGGGCCCTGCGGGACAGGCCTCGGGGTTCCCGTCCTGTGGGAGTGAGCGCAAGGAGAGCGAGCGAGGGTGTGGGGTGGCTGCTTTCTTCACCAGCACTCATTTCCAGATCTCCTCCCCAACCCTTCCTGACGGACCAGGGGCTCCACATACCACCGCACTGGTGAGCCAGAGGTGCCTGTGAGGTCAGCCTCGTTTTTAAAACCAATAGAGGTTGGGGATTTAGCTCAGCGGTAGAGTGCTTGCCTAGGAAGCGCAAGGCCCTGAGTTTGATCCCCAGCACCAAAATATAAATAAATAAAACCGACAGTGCTTGATTTCTCCCTGTAGAAAGATTTTTACCTCTAACCCATTTACATGTCCATCTACAGGTGGATAAATGGAATGAAAGACAAAGACATCTTTTATAATGCTTCTTAAAATAGGTATTTTATTTCCTTTGACATGAATTTTTTCTTTTGAGAATTTCATCAAATATAACCATTTAAGATTGTTTGAATTATGTCGCTGGTCACTTTCACTAGTATAGACAAGTTTATAGATATTACTTTGAACATTCTGCAACTAATCAGCATAAGTTTAAGAGCACACAAGCTGCCGGCGTTTTCAGGAACCTGCCGTGTTGTAAACTCGCAAGTCCGACCTGACGCAGGCGTCTGCCTCACTGGCAGGTGGCCACAGCCACAAAGAGGACATCATGACCCGTGCTGGCCACTCGGGGCCGCAGAGACTGGCCAGGTCAAGATATATGATGGTACTGTACCAACCACAAAGTCCTGTGAGGTGATGCTCACGCGGCAGGCGAAGCAGCCACCAAAGTGAAATTCATGCTACAACCCAAAGCGTTTAAGCGAATCATCTGGACACGGGAAGGGGCGCCACCGAGGCCACACCGTACAGCTGTCCTAGCGAGACTCAGCTTGGGGAGACTTCACTCCTTCTAAGGGGTGAAGATTGTGTTAGTGTTTATCCAAACAAGAGGCAGCTGCTACTTCAAAGCTCAGAGGCTTCCCTGGCCCGGGGAAGAGCGCGCTCGTCAACAGAGCTGTATCTGAACGAGAATCCCACACAAACAGGATACACACCTTAACACGACAGGCTGGGGGAGGACTTTACACGACAGAACATTCAGGTGATTCAATCACGCTTCCCTGCGACCAAATACTTATTTTTCTATTTATTACAAACGCTGCAGTCAGTCCGGTATCTGGCGCAATCACACGGTCCTAATGCTTAGTTCGAAGGGTCGTGTGACGCAGCCTGGGCTCCACGGGGGCCGTGGTGACGAGTCACTACTGTCTGCTTTTCAACGTTTCCACTAACCTGCAGGCGAGATGAGCAGGTCAAGTGTAAAGTACAGACGCGTATGGTATAAAACGCGTAATGGAGGCAGATTCCCGAGCATGTAACGTGGCGACAGCTAAGAGCTTGGGAATAAGGTTGTGGACTTGATTTCCCCGAAGGTCACATCTGCTCTGACTGTCTCGCTGCACACAGCAATGAGAAAGTCCCCACGTGTTTCCCAGGCTCGCAAGTGAGCAGGGTCTAAGGCTCGAGGAGCCGGCTACCCAACTGATGAGTTGGGTGTCGCTGGGCTGGGGCTTGAAGGGGTCGGGGAGGCCCATCGGGGAGGGGACAGAAGTGCAGGGGAGTGGGGGGCCTGCGCTACAACATGGCAGAGAGCCGGCTTCCCGGGGAACTGCCACTGGCAGGGATGACACAGGCCAGCGCACATCAAGCCGGCAGAGAGACCGGCCAGCTTCACCCCTGCCCTCCAGAAGCACGTGTGCGCACTCACCACTCCATGGCCTCGTCCAGGCCGGTGCCTTTGGTGGCCGAGGTCTTGAATATCTGCCACTTCCGGTCCTTCAGGGCAGGGAGGCCGAGGGCGTTGGCCATCTCCGACGGAGTCATGGCCTGCTCCATGTCCTGCTTGTTCGCGAACACCACCAAGATGGCTTTCCTCAGCTCTTCCTCCTAAACGAGACACGAGAGACATTACGTCCTCTCACCAGTTTGCTCCTTGAGTTCAGAAAGAAATGCCAAGAGTGCATTATCTTGCTTTTTTTTTTGAGGCAGGGTCTATGTAGTCCAGGCTGGCCTCGAACTCACTATGTAGCTCAGGCTGGACTCAACTCGCAGTGATCCTCCTGCCTCAGCCTCCCGAGTGCTGGGATTACAGGTGTGTGTCACCATGCCCAGTGTAAGTGTGTGTGTGCACGTGTATTTTTTTGGTGCTGGGTATCAAATTTACAGGCTTGTACCTGCTAGGCAAGCACTCTACCACTGAGCTAAATCCCCAACCCACAAGTATATTTTTAAATTACTAATAATATCACAAATTATTTAAGTGAGAAATGTAAAGGAAACACTCCACCCGTAACCTGAGCTTCTAAACATGATCACCATTAACATCTTGAATATTTTCTTCTAGCACTGTGTGCTTCGGATACTCAGTAAAGACATTTACCCACTTAAAATGGCACTTACACATACTCCTATGTAAATGTTCACAAAACATTAGAAATGTTTCTCCAAACCATAAAAATTTCTTCAAGGCAGGCATGGTCATGCACAGCCGTAATGCCAGCCCTCGGCAGGCTGAGGCAGGAGGATCCTGGGTCCCAGGCCAGCCTGGACTGTATAGAGCTGGTGCAGGGCCCAAGCCCAAACCAGGCCATTTCCGGAGCAGTGTCACAGAAACGAACGGCTGTGCAGCGTGAGAGCTCCGAGCTTTGCGGAAAGCAAGGAGTCCGGCTCACAGGACCACACGGGGCCGGACACTCGCCTCCCAGTGCGATTTCTGGAATCGGAAGTCACACATACACACGACAATCACGCCAATGCTGTGAGGAAAAGCGACCCGCACTCCTCAATCCCGCGTATGACGACATGCCGAGCGAGCAGCCGCCGTGCGCTGCCTGAGCACGTCGGAAGGCCGGCTCACCTCCAACATGGCCACCAGCTCTGACTTGGAGATGCCAATCCGGTCCCGGTCACAGCTGTCCACCACGTAAATGACGGCGTCCGTGTTGGAGTAGTAACATCTCCAGTACGGTCTAGAGAATTCAGAGGGAGCCCGTCACCATTGTGTGAAAGAAGAAACTCGCAGGGCAGCGAGCTGCACTGCCGGACGCGGGCAGTGGGGTGGCGAGCTCCACGGCGAGCTGCCCTCGTGCCGCCCTCAGTGCCCCAGCAATGCCTCATCTCTGAGGGGCACAGATCTCACGTCCCGCAGGTGCCGTAAGGGGGAGAGGTTGGCGATAAACACTGAATCACAGCCGGGCGTGGTGGTGCCCGCCTGTCACCCCAGCACTCGGGAGGCTGAGGCAGGAAGACTGCCATGGATTTGAGGCCAGCCTGGGCTACACAGTGAGACCCTGTCTCGAAAAGAATATATGCTACAAAATACTAAAATTATTGACAGAAGTTATATACATTCCTGATCATTACAGCTAAGAATCCTGGTTAACCAGCAATCCCCTAAAGAGGAACAGACTTTGTTTTAATGTGACTTTACACAGTAATCACTAATCACTGAAGACACCAAGCAGTAGAAATGGCTGGAATTCAACTCAGAAGTGGTTTGAGACATAAATTCAAGGCAGGCAGTGGTGTAGGGAATGCGCCCCTAACACAAGGGTGCCACGGTGAGCTACCACCGACAGCCACCAACCCTTCACAGCCCCGCACGGAGTCCCAGGTGGCAGACGGCAGCTATGATCACGTGGGCCGTTAAGTGTGGGACCTGACAGCCTGGGCTGAGGGTTATTCGCGACTGCGGACCGAACCAGGGTCTTCACACCTAACCACATCCCTGGTCTTTTTTACTTCTGAGACAGGGTCTTGCTAAGTTGCCCAGGCTGGGCTTGAACTTGGTGATCCTCTTGCCTCAGCCTCCCAAATATCTGGGATTACAGGTGTGCGCCAACGTGCCTAGCTTGTTAGGTATTTGCATAAATTCCAAAGCAGTCTGTCTCTCAGAGGAAGGTGCTGATGAGAACAGACAGCAGGCCCTTTTGTTAAAATCTCCTGATTATGACCAGGACTTCAGATTGTTATAAAAGGGTTTCTCATGTAAGCAATATCTGCAAAATGGGCTTCCTCAGACTTTAATCCACGGGATGTGCTGAGTAAACAGCCGATTTCAAATTTCACTCATTTTAAACCAGTGGCTCCCATCTAATTTACAAGAGAGAATATATTTTGGTTTACTGCTGTTTAAAAAACCAGTCAAGATTTAAATACCACAAAATAATCTGATATATATATACCATACCTGATACTAGTCTGTCCTCCCAAATCCCACACTTGGAATTTAAGGTTTTTGTATGTCACGGTCTCTACGTTAAATCCGATGGCTGAAAAAGAAATCACATCACTAGTATGTTAAAATTACGCACATACCTTCCAAGTATCCAAACTGAGTTTTGGCAATTAACAGTCAACGTTCATCACATTACTGACTGGACATTATTCCACGTAAGGGAATACTGTGTGCCGTGACGCACCGTGACACACCGAGACACACGCGCCGTTTGCGGACGGGACCAGCAACACCTTGCAGGCCTGAGCCTCCCTGATGGTCCTGCCTTCACGGCTGTCCGGGAGCCTCTCATGCCAGACTCCCCTCAGGCCTGGCACACTGAGGCATTCAGAAGTTATATTTACAAAGTACAGCGTTAGCTAATTATAAAACCTAGAATTCTGGTGAACATCAAATAAACAAGGATCAAAACCGGGAACAAGTAGACCCTAAAGTGCAGTGAGCACATGGCTCTACAGGAAGCTCACTGGGAAGAGACCGACGGCACCACGGGGACGCTGAACACCGCTGTCACCGAGAAGGGTCTGAGGCAGAAAGGAGGCCAAGAAAGAGCATGTGCAGAGATCAAAGTAAAATGTGACCTACAGGCATAACTGGATGACTCATTTTGGCTTCTGACGAGCTCTGCGCTAAACATTGCTTATGAGTACCAGTTACGTACGTCTGTTTCCTTCAAGTGCATTACAGCAAACCCGAGAGAAAAGCTTAAACGCCAGTTCACAATGTCTCCATCAGCAACCGCGACGACGAGTGGGGCTCACACACAAAGGCCAGGAGTGTGGTGCAGAAAGCAGCCCCCCAAATGTGACCTGCGTGTACCGGCCACTGCGGGGCCACCAAGAGACACCAGTGGAGAGAGGGGACACTGAGAAGCAAGAAGTGAGGCAGCCAAAGCCAACAGGTGCCACGGGCTCCCACAGCTCTTCTCTCTTGAAAGCAAGACTTTCTTTAAACTCAAAGTTTAATCGGTGGATGTGGAGGTATAATTTAAACACTCTCGAAGAAACTGTACGCACTCTTCAGTTTAGCGTAAATGCATTCATACTCTCTAAGTAAGGTGAATCAACGAGTGAAAAAGTAAATACCAACAGTATTCTATGGCCTCAAACAGGCCTATCTGAGGATATTTTTCTACACAGCAACAACTGAGGTACTGGGTTTGGGGATTCGGCTCAGTGGTAGAGTGCTTGCCTAACAAGCATAAGGCCGAGTTCCATCCCCAGCACCAAAAAAAAAAAACAAAACAAGTTGAGGTACTGTTATTAAGTACTGGCTTACTTCAACATTCAGTCTACAACTTAGATCTTTAAAAGAAATCAACTTGGGGCTGGGGACTTAGCTCAGTGGTTAGAGTGCTTGCCTAGCAAACACAAGGCTCTGATATAGAGCCCCAGCACCAAAATAAATAAATTAATTAAATAAATAAATCTACAAACTACTGAAGAGAAACTAATCATAATTCAAATAGTGACAAATAGAGACAAAAGGCACTTTACATGCAACAGTATCACTTAACAGTTATATAATTCGTAAACATTATCATTTAACGTTTATATAATTCATTCACAATTTTACAAAGTACTTCCGTAAGCCTCCTTCATTTCCCCCACTCCAGGTCAGCAGACCTCTATTAACTTCACTTTTGTGGTAAAGACACTGGTTCTCAGATTCGGTGACTTAAGCCAACTTCAGCCGGCCCTGCAGCAGGGCACAGGGCCTTAATTACAGTAAACTGGAAAAAGTCTTATCAATATGATGTTCATACACTATCAATTTATTATAATTATTCAGAAAGTTTTAGTAGAATGGAAACCAGAAAGCAGCTATGATTAGTTTATCATACCAACACTTACTAGGAATAGTAGTAACGACTTCTCCAACCTGTAATCTGTACAAAATTGTGGTTTTTCCTGCACCATCCAATCCCAAAATTAAAATCCTCATTTCCCGGGTTCCAAAGAGGCTAGAAAAAATACTTGAGAAAAAGCCACCTAAAAGGTAATAAAAACAAAAACGTAGTCAATATCATTTTGTGACCTAGGTCCATCAAACATTTAATCTCGCCCTTTGAAGGCCACATACTAATTAAATAAAAATATGTTTCCCTTAGGGTTGGGGATTAGCTCAAGTGGTAGAGCACTTGCCTAGCAAGCGCAAGGCCCTGACTTCAATCCCCAGCACACCCCCCCCATATATATTTTTTTTTCACCCCTGGATACACAAATAGTTATTTTTACTTCCAATAAAATGTATTAGTCAACATCAACAAATAATTAGTGATGCGAGTAGGTCCTAAATACCGCACCAGGCAGGCCGAACATACACTAATTACAGACACAGCTAATGTCCTCAGGATCATTTTTTGATCCACAGATGGTCACTGGTACCTCAAGAACCAAAGAGGCAATCACAAGCACAGTGCTATGATGAGGTCCTCGCACATGAAGAGCAGCAATACCACCGTAACTACCTGCAATCTCTCCAGAGTTCTCCACTAAGCAACAAAACTAGGAAAAAAAAAAAAAAACTCAAAAGCCAAAAGTAACCAGAACTATTTTTGAAAGAAAGCTCTTTTTATTAAATAAAGCTACATCCAGCAGGGTGTATCCCAGCACTCAGAAGCTGAGGCAGGAGGATCGCTGTGAGTTCCCGGGACTACACAGTGAGTTCCAGACCAGCCTGAACTACATGGGGAGATTCTGTCTCAAAAAACAACCAAACAAACAAAAATAAATAAAGCTACATCCAAATGCACCAGGAAATATTTTCAGAAAAAATTCTGTGCACAAAGTACTTCTGGGTAATTTGAAGGGTCTATGGCACAGTTCCTTTCTGATCAAAATTCACTACAGAATATAAAAAGAAAGCTACATTAAGAATACAAAAAGAAGGAGCTGGGGATTTAGCTCAGTGGCAGAGTGCTTGCCTAGCAAGCACAAGGCTGACTTCGATCCCCAGCAACCTCCCCCCCAAAAAAAGAATACCAGAAAAAAAAAAAAAAAGCTTGACAAGCGAAGTGACCGCCACACTTTGTCACCTGGAAAAGATGTGGCACGCCAGGGACTGATAAACACCTTGGGAGAGTGAAGCAGAACGGGCGCGGCTTGGCGAAGGCCTTTGCGCCATTTACTGGCGGAAGAGGCGCAAGAACAAAACTGAGGGTCACCGAGGCGGTGCAGCACCTGTGAGGGGAGCACGACGTCGCCTCCCAAACGCGAGGCGGGAGCTCAGCGAGCTGAAGGGCCTGCGCCCTCCCCCGGCCGGCCGCACTGAGGGTCAGGGGCCTGCGGCTCCGTCCCGAGCCCGGGGACGGCGGGGCCGCACTCGAGGCGACGCTCGCGGGACGACGCGGCCCCCGAGCAGCAGCAGCCCAGCCGCTGAGTACAGCTGCGCCCGCCGCCGGCGCGATCCTTCCCCCCGCAGCCCCGCCGCACTCGCGTCTGAGCTGCACTGCAGATGCGGCCGACTGGACGGGAAAAGGCGCCGCAGACGCGAGCCGAGGGCCCGGTGGGCATCCCCCGGGGACTCGAGCCGGCAAGCCCGCGCCACCGCAGACGGGCCGACCGCGAGCCGGAGCTCCGTCCACCGCGCGGGAGGACCCGGCCCGGCCCGGCCTGCAGGCGAGGAGCCGGGCGAACTCGGTGCAGAGCGCCCGCCCCGGCCCCGGAGCGCCCCGGTCCCTCGACCTCCTCACCCATGATGAGCGCCGGTCCGCCCCCGCCTGGACTGGGCAGCGACTCCTACTCGACGCCGGCACCGCCACCTCCGCTCGCCCTGGCTCCGGCCGCGGCCGCAGCGGTCCCCAGGCCGCCCAGGTCCGTCGCCAGCAACTTCCACGTCGGACCCGGGCGGAGGCGGGGGCGGGGCGCGGCCAACGCGACTACGCGCGAGCTCGGCTGCTGCGCGTCCGGGTGGGCACTTTCGACACAGGGACCCGGTCCGCGGGGATTGGCGCTGAGGATGCCAGAACCAAAAAAATTCAAGACCTCTCTTCTCTCCATATTCTGCTTCTGTGTGCAGAGAAAATTTCTGAAATAGGGAAATTTAAATTTTTATGTTGAATTCTGGCAAGCATTTGTGGCGAATCGGCGAACCCGGAATGCGAGCAGGGCGTCGAGGAAGCGGCGCGCAGGACGCAGGCGCAGGCTGCGGCCTCGCAGGGATGCTGGTCCGAGATGCGGGCGCTGCGCGGCGTCCCGGCGCTGCCCCCTTCCACGCGGAGGAAACGGGGCTACGTCGTAACCGTGGGAACCGTCCGCCGGCGCATGCGCAGCAGCCTGACCCCCCCGGCTCCCCCCCCCCGGCGAGATTTCCCCCTCGGTGGCTGAAGAAGCACAGACCTAGGCCTCCTCTGTCCCGCGGACTCGGGGCACCTGACCCTTTCCTGGAAAGCCAGTCCCCTGGGCGCGCGCTGTCCCTCCCTCTTTTCTTTGGGACAGAGTCTCGCTGTGTAGTTCAGGCTGGCCTGGAAATCGGGCGACCCTCCTGCCTCAGCCTCCGGAGTGCTGGGATTACAGGTGTCTGTCACCATGCCTGGTTTAGAAATTTTCACCTTTTGAACAGTTTATGAACTGCTAAATAATTTTTCCAGCTTTATTGAGAGTATAATTAACAAATAAAAATTGCATGTGTCTGGGGGATGCAGTGCCATGTTTCAACATGTGTGTGCATTGCGGGCTGGTTTTCACACCCTATCACCTGACAGTTATTTTTTTATTTTAGTTTGTTGGTCTCCATTTTCACAGTGGGTTTATCATATAAGAGAAACCATGTGATATTTAAATATTTTTAGTTTACCAGTCTTTTTATTTTTACAGTTATTTTCGTGTGTGATGAGAAAGTTAAAGATCTCAAAGTAATTTTCTAGTAAAGTAATGCAGTATTATCAAATAAAATCACCATGCTGTGCAACCGAGTCCAGAATTTATTCATCTCTAAGTGGAACTGTGTGGCACCCCATGGCCCTTGGGACTCACGTCCTAGTCTCACATCCTGCCAAGTTCCACTTTCTCGGATTACCGATGGAAAGTTCTCGTGTTTCTGTGCCTGTTTTATTTCACTTAGCATAATGTCCTCCATCCGTGTTGTCATAAATGACACAATTTCCTTCTTTTAGGCTGAGTAGTATTCCATTGTGTGTATGTACATGTGTGTAGATGTGCAGATGTGACTTCCTTATTCATCTGTTAGTTTGCTCTGTCGATTTCACACCCTGGCTGTTGCGACCAACACAATGATGAACACAGGACTGCGGACACCTCTGACACGCCACCTCCATTTTCTGTGGACAGACACCCAGACAGACGTTCTGGGAGTCAGGGAGACCGGCTGGCCAGAGTCACGCTCAGGGTGCCACACGGTCGGGTGGGTGCTGACGTGCAGGTCCACCGTGCCCTGCCCCGGGGGCTGCGGCCGGAAGGCACAGGCCAGCACCCCGTCCCCAGAACACACGTCCCCAGCTGGGCTGCTCCTAGGTGGGCCGTGAGGACAAAAATGCTGGGGAAATATAACAGCAGGGGGGCAAAGTCACTCCGTGGCCTGCGCATCCACAGCTCCAGGCCCATTCGCGGGCACTGAGACGTGGGGACAGCGCGGGGGACAGAGCCGTGGGCCGCGGGCACCCTTCCTTTGAGAACAGAGCAGCTCCTGCTCCCCAGATCCGTATGTTGACGGCTTCAGCCCCACACAATGGTTTTCACAGTGGGGCCTGGGCAGATGTCAACGGTCAGATTAGGCCGTGATGGGAGGTCCCCATGATGGTATTCATGACCATGGAAGAAGGGAAGGGAAATCGACTTGTGAGTACCCATGAGGAATGGCCATGTGAAGGCATAGCTGGAAGACAGACTTGCTATGTAGCCCAGGCTGGCCTCAAACACAGGAATCCTCCTGCCTCAGCCTCCTGAGTTCAGGGATTACAGGCCTGTGCCACCAAGCCCGGTGACCTTTTTTCTTTCAAGTCTTTGCTCAGATCTTGTCCTATTTAAAATTGTAACCTACCCCACATCCCCCTTGTTCTAATTGTTAATACAGCTCCTCACCAAACATTCTAATTTGCTTATTAAGCTTCAGTAGTCTTACATTTGTTAAAACGTGAGATCCGCAGGTGCAAGTGTTTTCTCATTAATTTTTCTGCCAATTTTGTTCTTGTGCACAAGCACTAAGCAAATATGTGTGAGATTTTGAAATAAGTTCTTGAGGTCAGGGCTGAGGATTTAGCTCAGTGGTTAGAGTGTTTTCCTTGCAAGCACAAGACCCTGAGTTTGATCCCCAGCACCAAAAAAAAAAAAGTTCTTGAGGTCAATACCATGAATACCAATTCTTTTTTTTTTTTTTTTTTGACAGGTCTCACTATGTACTGCAGTCTGGCCTTGAACTCACTGTGTAGTTCAGGCTGGTCTCAAACTCACAGCGATCCTCCTGCCTCAGCCTCCCGAGTGCCGGAATTACAGGTGCGCCACCACGCCTGGCTTATACCAGTTAATTTTTATACAGGTATTCTGCAATGTTATTAAACTGTTTCCTGAAATAGTCGTACAGGATGGCTTTTCCTAATTTGACGCCAATCAAGGAAGTACTATTCGATAGGAAGCGAAGCCACCAGGGGGCGCTGTTGCCTCAAAGTAATTGGAAGGCTCCGTCAATTGCTGGGTTTATCACAAACTGAGCCGACAGCTGGGTCCTTTTCAAATCTTACGGCCCAATAAAATATTTCTACTTTTTAAAATGTGGACGTGCTTTCACTAATATCTCTCTTTAAAAGTTTGCGTCTTTCCAAAGAGTCTTTTCTTTCCTTTGTTTTGGTTTTGGTTTTGGTTTTTTGAGACGGGGTGTCGCGGTGTAGCTCAGCAGGCTGGCCTCAAACTTCCCACCCTCCTGCCTCAGCCTTCCGAGTGTGGGGATTACACAGCGAGACCCTGGTAGTGCCGTGCTCCTGGGGGAACCTAACGTGAATACCTGCACTTGAGCGCAGAGAGGTGAGCACAAGAGTGTTGAAATACATAAAAATCAAAACTGTGAGTCTTCCCAACATTCGGCAGGCTGAGGCAGGAGATTGCCTCAAGTCCGAGCAAAGGCTCAGGAGCGGCGGAGGCTGGCACTGCGCAGTCGCACACGGAAGTCGCGCGGCCTGGGCGGTGGGTAAACAGCTGATGCCTTCCAGCGAGGGGCACTCAGGTGACAAAACCTACGTCACAGGACTTTGAAATGGAGTTTAAAAAAAAAAGAAACAGCTTGGTTATTGGCATGTTTGCTCTTCCTACTGCAGTAACAGGAAAAAGAAATTGGGTGCCGCTGTGAACAAACCACCAGCTTGGGCCGGACGAGGTGGTGCACAGCTGCCATCCCAGCACCCGGGAGGCTGAGGCAGGAGGATCGCCGCGAGTTCAAGGCCAGCCTGAGCTACATCGTGAGCTCGAGGCCAGCCTGGGTTACATAGCAGACCTGTCTCAAAAAATCCCCAATGGATGTTTGCAGACTCGGTGGTGTCTGCGTCCCTTCTGGAAGCTGCGTAGGGCCGGGGCGTCCCCACTCCTGCCCGCACCCCCAACCCTGCACAGTGGGGCTCGCTGAGCTCGGTTCGGCTCCAGCCCTTCCCGGTCCGCCAGCTCACGGCCCAGGGCAGCTGCACCACGCGGGGGTCGCCGTCCAGCGCCGCCTGGACGCTGGTCCACGAGGGAAGTTGCCAGCGTCGCGGGGAGACCCGTCGCGGGGTGGCGGACCGCGGTGAGCAAGAGCGACCGAGCCCCGCCGCCTGCAGGGCGGCGCTGTAAGGTCCTCCCCGCCCCGCGTGCCTGCTGCGGGGATGCGACCCGCCTCCTGGCTGCGCGCGCGGCTCCTTGCATTGCACTGTTTAAATTCCAGGACACAGTCTCGCGAAGCTGCCAGGCTGGGGTCAGTGTATGATCCTCCTGCCTCAGCCTCCCGAGTGCCCGGATGACAGGCGTGCGCCACCACAGTCGGCTTCGATTAGGAAATAATGAAATCCGCTGCTGCGCCTTCTGTCCCGAACTCAGACCACGCAGGCCGTCTGGTCAGCACGCAGGGCGGCCGTCACGGTGCACACAGACGCATCCCGCCGGGCGGCGATGGCACAAACCGGGATTGCGGCAGCCCGCCGGGGCGCGCAGCCTGAGGCTCACCAAGCACAGCACTGCGCCTCGCGTACCGCAGGAGACACAGACTGCTCGGTTCTGACAACTGAATACATCTTCAAGTTGAAATGAGGCCCGACGCCACCTCCTGTAATGCCAGCACTCAGGAGGCTGAGGCAGGAGGATCGCTAGGTGACACGGTGAGTTCAGGGCTGGCCTGAACTATGGAGTGAGACCTTGTCTCAAAAAAAAATTAAAATTAAATAAAAATAAAATTGAAATAAGGAAGTCCTCTGTTGCCCAACTCGCTATTGTGGGAAAATGTTCGAAGCAGTCCGGGTCACACTGCCCTATTTTGCATTTCTCTTGAATACTTTTTTTAAAAGTACCAGTATTTGCAGTATTTATTTTTTAGAATGAACTTTAACTCAAATTCCAAATTATCATTTTTGGCAAGAGAAAAGAATTATGCCGAGTCATCTTCTCAGGCTGAGTGATTATTAATGGTCTTAGTGCCCTTCCAAACATGTTCTAACATCTGATAATTATATACGCTTAGCTGCACATCTCTCCCCCTTCCCCCATACAGGGGCTCAAACTCAGTGCTCTGCCAAACCCCGTGGGTTGCAGCCAAGTCCTTCTTTTTCTTTTCTTTCTTTTATTTTTGTATTTTGAGACGGGGTCTCATTAAACTGCCCACACTGTGCTTGAGCCAGAGATCCTCCTGCCTCAGCCTCCCAGAGTGCTGGAATTATAGACATGCACCACTGCACCTAACAATTATATGCATTTCACAATATTATGTCTTGGCAAATAATCTGTATCAATACATGCAGATCCCTCTCATTCTTTTTGACAGTTGGAAAAAAGCTAAATGACAAAGTGGAAACTCTTTAATGGTAATAACTAGTATTTCTCTGTCTCCACCTCCAGTCGTCTCCATAACTGGAAAACTCCTGCCCCACCACAAAGCCCACACAGGTGTGGGCCCAAAGATGGGGAGTGCCCGGGGGCTCACAGCAGTTGTTATGGGGCCTGATTCACACGTGGTCTACCCTGCGGGGCTGAGCGCAGTGTCCTGCTCATCTCTCCCCTGCATGCCCTCAAAGGCGCACGGCTGCTCACTTGGCCTTCCCAGGGGGTGTGGAGAAAGGGATGCTGGGGAATGTTCCCCAGAGCTGATGTCATCGTTCCCTTTTAAAGCTGAGAAAAGTGAGGCCCAATATCATCTCCAGCCAGGCGTGGCGGCACAGGCCTGTCATCCCAGCACTTGGGAGGCTGAGGCAGGAGGATCACCAGGAGTCCAAGGCCAGCCTGGGCTACCTAGCAAGACGCAGTCTCAAAAAACCTCCTTGAGCAACTTCATGGCCTTAGGCGTTACACATGTTCATTCATTCCCTCAATAAACAAATACCCACTGCGCACTGGCAACGGGCTGGTTATGTGTTTGGCCCCAGGGTCTCTCTCTACCGGAAGGAGAACAGGTTACTCCCAGCATAAAAACAAGACTGGGAGGCTGAGGCAGGAGGATTACAAGTTTGAAGCCAGCACGGGCTACACAGTGAAACCTTCTCTCAGAGCAAGAAAAGCAAAGCATAAAAACCAAACGAATATATAAACAAGTAAGTAAGCAAGATGCAAACAGGCTGCGATAAACGATGTGGAGGCAAGTGGTAATGGGGTAAGTTGTAGCTCAGAGGGAGCAGGGAGCAGGGCGCAGGAGCCAGGCCAGGGAGGTCACGGGGAAACCAAAGTACAGGAGGACTCGGAGCTGGTGAGGACTCTGGGGACGAGAGCAGTGCCCGGCGGAGCTCAAACACGCTTCTCACGTGAAAGTGGGTTCGCGTGGCTTTGCCAAGTACTATGGCACACGCGAAGGCCAGCGTCACCTGACTGTAAGTCAACTCTATCAAAAACAGAAATATATTATGACTTTTTTTTCTTTTTTGGTTTTTTGAGACAGGGTCTCGCTGTGTAGTTCAGTCCCACCTTCGACTCGCTGTGTAGCCGACTGGACTTGAACTCCCGTGACCCTCCCACTCCAGCCCCTGAATGCCGGATTGCAGGCGTGCCCGCCACACCCAGGTTACCGTTATGTATTTGTTATCAGTGTTCTCGATCATCTCTTCCATGCTGACTGGACCGGGGTAATAGATTCCTTCAATTCCCATTTACCAATCTGCGATGAGCCGGTCTCTGCAGCCGTCTAGTGCTGAAGTAGGGCAGGCAGCCAAGAAAGCTGATCTAAAAGGAGGACTGAGCTGGGAATCGGCGGCCCGTGTCTGCAGCCCTGGAACTTGGGAAGACTGAGGCAGGAGAATCTCGAACTCCATCCCAACCTGGGCTCCCTAGAGGCTCAACAAGACCCTATCTCAAAACAGAAAATAAAAGAAGGGTGGAGATGTAGCTCAGTGCAGAGGGCCCGAGTTCAATCTCTAGTACCCAAAATGTAATAATGATAATGGTAACAATAAAACAAATGGTCTTTGATTGAAAAACAAGGCCATGATTCCAGTTTCTTTTTACCTTTTTCAATGTTCTGTGCAGTGTTTGTTGATTGTTTATTCATATAGTGGAATATCACTATCTTTTTCTTTTCTTTTCTTTTCTTTTGTTTTTTTTGAGACAGGATCTCACCGTGTAGTTCAGGCTGGCCTTGAACTCATGGCAATCCTCCTGCCTCAGCCTCCCAAGTGCTGGGATTACAGGCCACCATGCCTGGCCTACGATGCAGAACATTAACCAAAACTCCTCAGCCTCTACCAAAAACAAAGATTACAACTGTGGTGGTGTAATCCCAGCTACTCAGGAGGCCGAGGCAGGAGGATCACCTGTTCCAGGCCAGCCTGAGCAACTTAGCAGGACCTCGTCTCCAAATAAAAGAAGGAGGCTGAGGGTGCAGCTTGGTGGGAAGCCCTGAGTTCAGTCCCTCTGGGGCCCCTTATTTATCGCCGCTTTAAATTCTCCTGCTCTTTGCGAATTCGTGAGCAGTCTCCAGGCATTTTAACTGACTCTCTCTCCTTCAGAATATCTGGCAATCGGTTACGTAATAAGGAAGGAAACGCCAGGCTGGCAGGGCGGGATGTGAAAACGGTCCTCGGGGCATGAGAAACCCGCGTTAGCAGTTTCGAGTCCCGGGCGGAAAGCAGAACCGGCCGTCTGCTTACTCAAGGCATTTTCCCGCGAGCGGGCCGCGCGGGCACCGTGGTGGGAAAGTCACCTGAGTACAGCGCGCTCCCTCCGGCCTCTGTCTCCATCGGGGCTGCGACGCGCGGTCCCGGCTGCCCCAAGTAAACACTCTCATCATCGTTCGGAGCTTCTCTTTTCTTTCTGTCTTTCTTTTTCTTTTCTTTTTTTTTTTTTTTTTTTTGACACAGGGTCTCGCTATGTCGCCCAGACTGGCCTGGAAATCGGGCAATCCTCCTGCCTCAGCCTCCCGAGTGCTGGAATCACAGGTGTGCGCCACCGTGCCAGGCTCATCCGGTGGTTTTCTGAAGAGTAGAAATGGCTCGGGTTTCTAGCAGCAGCAGGAGGAGTCTCCCCCTTCTCAGCTGAGCCCCCTTTTGGGACAGGTTGCAGCCCCCACCTTTCCTGTTGGCTGTGCCCTGCTTACCTGCGGCTCACAGCGACCAGGAAATGAGCCAGTGTCTCAGCAGACATGGAAGGAGGCTGCCTGAGACTGTGGATTAGCAGTACGGAAAGAAGCCACGTTGCTTTCTCTGTTAGGCAAGGCTTCTGCTAAAGTAGAGCGTTTTTGTTTTGTTTTGTTTTGTTGCTTTTCATTTAAAAAAGTATGCAAAAAAAAAAAAGTACACATACAAGCGAGGTGTCATGGTGCACTCCTGTAATCCAGCACTCTGGGAGGCTGAGGCAGGAGGACTGGGAGTTGGAAGCCAGCACTGGTCATTTAACAACTTAGCCAGACCCTTCTCCCCAACAAAAAAGAAAATTAAAAAGGGCTGACTGAGGATGTAGCTTGAGGTGAAATCCTCAGTATTAAGAAAAAAAAAAAAAAAGAAAAAAGAAAAGAAAAAAAGAAATATGAGAAAACAAGGCAATAAAATGCTTCCCAAAACTCCTAGCTCCCCAGTAACTGGTCCAGGCGCACCGATGGGGAGGAAACAAAAAACCAGATGGCAGGATTAAATGGAGCAAAAGAAGAAACAGAAAAGATCAATGAGACGCACAGCAAGCTGATACCTGGTATAACTAAACAGGTAAAGAGCTTAATAAACGAAATCATCATTGTGCTTAAGAAAGACAAAACTAAAGAAACTAGCTGAGCTAAACAAAACAATACAAAACGTGAGCAACCAGTTTCACAAATAGAGTCCATGGAAAAGTACAGAAGAGAAACCCAGGAGATAAAAGTTCTGTGGATACTGTGGGCAGTGGCAGGGAGCAGCATGAGGAGAGAGACCGGAAGACAGAGCTGAGCCAGGTGACCACACACTCAGAAATACCTCGGAAAAGAAAAGAGAGAGATCGTGGGAAATGGACGCAATCACTGCAAGATGACGCAAACCCTAAAACTGAGAGCGAGAAAAAAAAAATTAATTCGGATCAGTGAAAAATCAGAATACAGTGAGTGCCATCGAATAACCTGTTTACCAAAATCATAGCTGAAGCCTTTCCAAGTGTGGGGACAGAATTTAACACGCAGACAGGCGGGCAAGACAGAAAGAGCGCCAGGTAGGGAAGATCAGAAGAGAACTTCTAAATGCCGCTCGGTGGTCAAAAATCCCGGAAGTCTGAAACAAGGACACAACACTAAATGCTGTTAGTGAAAAGCAACAAGTCACTTGTAAAGGTAAAGCCACTAGCATTACAGCGGGCTTCTCAACTAACTTTACGAGCCACAAGAGTTTGGAATGAAACATTTCGAGCTGTGAAAGACAACCACTTCCGGCACAGACTAACATATCCTGCAAGAGCATCTTTCCTTCTTTTTTTTTTTTAGAACCATGTTTCAAAATTGATGAAGGCTGGGGATTTAGCTCAGTGGTTATAGTGCTTGTCTTGCAAGCACAAGGCCCTGAGTTCAATGCCCAGCACACACACACACACACACACAAACCAATGATATATTGTGTACAAGAGACACATTTAATTCAAAACGAATCCACAGACCAAAAGTCAAAGGATGAAAATCAATATTCCATGCAACAGCAGCCTGAAAGCAAACAGAAGTAGCTATCCTATTTATAGACAAAGGAGACTTCCAACCAAAATTGACCAGAAGGGCAAAGAAGGTCTTTACCTGTTGGTTAAGGGAAAAATTCAGCAGGAAGATATAACAGTTTGTCTTAATTACTTTCTCATTACTGAGACAAAATACCCAACAGCCACAAGTCAAAGGAAGAAAGGTTTATTTTAGCTCACAGTTTGTGGCGGCTTCAGTGCATGGTCAGCTGGCTCCAAGGCAGGACCACATGGCAGAGGAGAAACAGTCCATGGAAGAGAAGGCAGAAGGCAGGAAGCAGCAAGCCTCCCTTTCCCTTTTATCCCATCCAGGCTACAAGCCTATTGGATGGTGCCACCTACACCCAGGCTGAGCCTTCCGATTATCAACAACCTGGAATTATGCTAAACCAATTAGTGGACTAATTTAATACCACATGCCCTTGATCCATATTCACACACCCCAGATCCAGCCACCTCCAAAAAGCCCCGCCTATGAGTACATGATGGGGAACGTCTAGATACCAGCCATAACAGGCATCTACAAAGTATTTTATCCAACAACAACAGAACACACATTCTTTTCAGCAGCACCCAGAACTTTCTCCAAAACAGACCCCCCCAAAAAGAGACCCCAAACTAGCCCATAAAGTAGATCAAAGTAAATACATAAGAATCAAAATCACCCCATGCATTTTATCAGATCAAAGTGCAATGAAAGTAGGGTTTTGGCATCAAAAAAAAAAGAAAAGAAAAGAAATGAAACTAGAAATCAGTGGCAAAAGAAATCATAGAAATTATGCAAACACGTGAGAATTAAAGCATACACTTTTGAATAATCAGTGGTTCACGGAAGAAATTAGGGGTTGAGGATTTAGCTCAGTGGTAGAGTGCTCACCTAGCAAGTGCAAGACCCTGAGTTTGATCCCCAGCACCAAAAAAAACAAAAAGGAAGAAATTAGACAGTTCCTAAAAGCAAGTGATAATGCCAATAGAACATACCAGAACTTATGGAACACAATGCAAGCAGTGCTAAGACAGATATTGATAGCCATAATGCCCTCATTAGAAAAAAATCCAGGTGTTGGGGATTTAGCTCAAGTGGTAGAGCGCTTGCCTAGCAAACACAAGGCCCTGAGTTCAATCCCCAGCATCAAAAAAAAAAAAAGAAAAAAATCCAAATCCAGTGCTAATACAAGGATGGTAATTATAAAGATCAGAGCAGAAATTAATGAAATCGAGATTTTAAAAAACAATAAAAGAATTGGGCTGGGGATTTAGCTTAGTAGTTGGTGTGCTTGGCTCACAAGCACAAGGCCCTGAGTTCTACTCCCAGTACCAAAAAAAAAAAAAAAAAAAAAAAAAAAAAAAAAACCAATAAAAGAATCAAAGAATTGATTCTTCAAAAGAACAAACCAAACAGCAAAACTGGGCTAGGGATTTAGCTTAGTGGTTAGAGTGCTTGGCTCACAAGCACAAGGCCCTGAGTTCGATCCCCAGCACCAAAAACAAAATGGCAAAACTCCCAGCTCAAATCACCAAAAGAAGGAAATAAAGATCTATATCAATGCAATTAGAAATGGAAAAAAAAAAATGAAATAGGCCACCAGGTGTGGTGGCACATGCCTGTAATCCCAGCACTTGGGAGGCTGAGACAGGAGGATCACCGTGTGAGTTCATGGCCAGCCTGAACTACACAGCAAGACCCTGTCTCAAAAAACAAAAAACAAAAATAAATAAATAAATAAATAAATAAAAACAATAAAATCAAAATAGATCAGAGATCTAAATCTTAAAACAGAAACAATCTGCTGGAAGATAAATATGTAAAGCTCTTAAAGACGTGGGCGCAGGTAAAGACTTTCTGAACAGAACACCCATCGCTCGGGGCCAGGGATTTCGCCCAGTGGTTAGACCGCTTGTCTAGCAAGCGCGAGGCCCTGAGTTCGATCCCCTCAACCACCAGGCATGGTAGCGCATGGCTGTAACTTCAGCGCTCACATACAAGGCCCGCGTGGGCTACATAGTGAGTTCAAGGCCAGTCGAAACCACCACGCCCAGCTTCCCATTCATAACTGACGCTGGAAACATTTCAACTTCTTTTTGCTACTGGTTGAAATGTGCAGAGCTGGCCTGCACTGTGTTGTCACCTGCAGCCCCCCGACTGGATGAGCCCACCCAGGACTTTCTTGGTCCTGGCTGGAACTCGGTCTGCCCTTCCCATCCTGGCAGCCCTGGCCCACCAGCCCACCGCTGTCAAGACGGGTTGAAAAGCTAACATGCAAATCGCTTCCTCTTCTAGCCAGTACTGGAAATGCAGAATAAATGACTGACTATTTTGAAGATACTTCGAACAAGGCTGGGGGCTGGGGATTTAAATCAGTGGTTAGAGCGCTTGCCTAGGAAGCACAAGGCCCTCAGTTCGATTCCCAGCACCCAAAAAAAAGAACAAGGCCAGACATGCAGTACATTATCAATTTGTACTAGCTGTTTGTTTGTTTTTGGTTTTTTGAGATGGGGTCTCACTGTGTAGCCTGGGTTGGCCTCAAATTCAAGGTGATCCTCCTGCCTCAGCCTCCTGAGTGCTGGGATCACAGGTGTGCACTACCATGCCTGCCTGGTAGCTTATTTTTTATTTATTTGTCTGTTTTGTATTTGGTAGCTTATTTTTGTTTTTTAAACCAAGAAGATTTATTGGTACATTTTAGACATATTCATCATAGTTAATTTGTACCTGTACATGACACATCTTGGTCTTTTGCCCCTTCCCTACCCCTCCTTTCAACTCCTCTTCCCTTCCTTCTTTACAACAACATTATTTACGCTTTTCTTTTTTTTGTTGTTGTTTCTATTCCTTCTCTCTTCCTTCCTTTCCCTTTCCCCTCCTCCCTAGTTCTCCTTCCTATTTGAATATTTTCTTCCCTTTTCACAGTATCTATTATACATTTCTGTCTTTATTTACACTTATGGTTTCTCATACCAGAGAAACAATGAGATATGTACTCATATGCGTCTGGTTTTTTTCACTTAAGAGTATGTTCTCAAGGTGCCTCCATTTACCTAGAAATGTCTCTAGTTTATCCTTTTTATGGCCGAGTAGTACTCCATTGTGTAGAAAAACCACATCTTCTTTAGTTTCTGGGCATTTGGGCTGTTTCCAAGATTTAGCTATTACAAACTGTGCCACTATAAACATGGGTGCGCATATTGTCTCTGCGGTACGATGTTTTTAATTCTTCCGGGCAGATACCGAGAAGAGGAATAGCTGGCTCAAAAGGGACCTCTACTTTTAGTTTTTTGAGGAATCTCCACACTGATTTCCACAACGGCTGTACCAGCCTACACTCCCACCAACAGACGGACTCCCACCTTTTACCTCACATCCCCACCAGCGTTTGTAATTGGTTTCCCAGTATTGGCTGTTTTTTCAGGAGTGAGTTCAAATCTCAGCGTCCTTTTAATTTGCATCTCTCGAATGACCAGTGATGTTGAACACTATTTCATATATTTATTTGCCATTTGTACTTTTTTTTTGGTACTTCTTATTTTTGAAAGGATATAAAATACTAGCTGAGCAGAGTTGAGATTGACCCACATAAACAGAGTTAGCTAGAACAAGTAAGGCGGCGTCAAGGGGTCTGGGCTCCTAGAACTCCCTCCACAGCGGGAAGAAGTTTCTCAACGAGGGAAGGGACTGGGGGACACCAGTCATCCTGGGTTCAGCCCGCTCTGTTGTGAGGCCTCCACTTTGCTTGTTGAAGCTGACTGTTCTCGTGTCCCGGGGAACCCAGGATCTCCAAGCATCATCAGCAATGTAGCTCTTTAGGTTTTTTGAGAGACAGTGTCCAGCCTGGCCTTGAACTGGCAATCCTCCTGCCTCAGCCTCCCCAGTGCTGGAATTATAGGTGCGCACCACCACGCCCAGTTACATCTGGTTACACTGATGTTTTCCAAGAAGAATCCAACAGCACCAAAGAACGCGAACTCTTGAAGGACACTGCGTGACGTGCCAGTTCCAGGATGCTGACCTTGAGAAACTGCGTGTCTTGGGTTCCTTCGCCGCGCGGTGGGGCTAAGGACAATGCTGACAGGCAGAGGGGGGTGTTGTTGAGAGGACTGAAGGGCAAACTGGGGAGAGTGTGGCCCGCCCAGTGTACCACAGATAAGGAGGCAGAGAGCCCTTCCTGGTTTACCTGGGGCTTTTTTTTTTTAAATTTTATTTTAATGGTGCATTTTAGGTGTACATAGTGATAACATTCATCATGGGGGATTACTTGGGCTCTGTTTTGTTTGTCGTTTTTTGTTTTTTGGAGGCAGGGTCTCGCTATGCAGCCCAGGCTGGCCTTGAAACACACTGTGTCGTTCAGGCTGGCCTTGAACTTGAGATCCTCCTGCTTCAGCCTTCTGAGGGCTGGGATTACAGGCACGCACCGCCACGCCCGGCTCCTCCTGCTGGTTCTTGAATAGGCTTCTTTGTCCGTTTGCTTGATTACCAGACCCCTCTGGGTGACTCCTTCCGCTGGACATCCCTTCCACCGATCGCTTTCCAGGCTGGCTCTAGCCCCTTGCTTTCAGCCTGACGATGGGGCCGACCTTATCTTTCCTTAAGCAAGGTCTTGAGAGACTCTCTAGACTTCTGCTAATGTAGACCCCGCTAGACACGTGAACATCTCATCAACATCCAGTATTACGGAGGCCAATACTACTTGGCCTGGGACGCACGCCTGAAATCCCAGCACTCTGGAGGCTGAGGCAGGAGGATTGCCATGAGTTTCAGGGCATCCTGGGCTGCGCAGCGAGAGCCCGATGCAAAGAGAAAAGAGTTAACATACCCTCCGCCTGGGGCTCCGGCCGGGACGACGCCGCCGGCCAGCGGGATGTGGGCAGCGGGCGGCGAGCTGGGCCTGGTCGGCCGCTGAGGACTGCGAGGAGGCCGCACTGCGGGGATCGCGGGGATCCGAGCTGGCAGGCGCGCGGCCGGGAGTGGCAAGCGGGGCAGCCCTGCGGCTGCTCTTGGTCTGCGTTTTCCTTCTCTTTCGTCACAGCTTCAGTCTCCGGCCAGCCGAGCGGGGCGGGGAGGAGGCGGCAGGAGGCGCTGCGTGTAGTCGAAGACACCGAGGGGCCTGTTTATTTATTATTATTATTTTTTATTGGTGCATATTTGCCATACATAGTGCTCACACTCATGATAGGGAATCTGTATCTGTGCGTGAGATATTTCCATTCTCTTTTTTCATTTCCCTCCCTCCCTTCACCCCTCCTTCCTCTCCCCATTTACAGAAACTGTTTCCATTTTCCTTTCCATTCTTTGTTTTACAATCCCTCTCCCCTTCCTTCCCCTCCCTCCCGCCCTCCCCATCTGAACATGTGCTTCCTGCTTCCCCATTTCTATTCTCCATTTTGCCCCCTCGAATTTCTCACACAAGAGAATGCAATGTTGAAGCTTGTGTGTCTGATTTATTTCACATAACAGTATGGTCTCCAGGCGCATCCATTTTCCTACAGATGACTCAAGTGTATCATTCTTTGCGACAAAGTAGTACTCTGTTGTATTAAGTCCCACCTTTTCTTTATCCAGTCATCTGTTGACGGGTGTACGCGAGCTGCTTCCAAGATTCAGCTGTGATAAATCGTGTGGCTGTGAACATGAGTGTGCACGCATCACTGTGGTATGATGCTTTTAACTCTCTGGGGAAGATGCCTTGAAGGGGAATAGCTGGGTCAAGGGAAATTCTCATTTTAGTTTTTTGAGGAATCCCCATATTGATTTCCATAGTGGTTGCACCAGTTTACACCCCCACCATCAATGGAGAAGGGTTCCTTTTTCCCTGCAGCCTGGCCGGCATTTGTTACTGGCTGATTTGCTGCGGATCGAACTCAGGGCCTTATGCCTGCGAGGCAAGCACTGTGACCACTGAGCTAAATCCCCGGCCTGCATCTCTGAAGTGACTGGTGGTGTTGAGCAATTTTTCATATATTTATTTGCTGTTTGTACTTCTCGATCTGAGGAGTGTCTATTCATCTCAGATGCCCATTTATGGATTGGAGGGTCTGATTTTTTTGAGTTCTTTATATATGTTAGAACTAGAGTTGGTGAAATAGCAGAGGATATTGATGCACGAGGGCTACAAAGATCAGAGCCGCTGTTACGGCTTCTATCCGGATGCTTCCCCCAAGCCTCCCGCGCTCCTAGGTGGGGCTTTTCAGGTCCAGGGTGTGTGGATGTGGATTAAGGGCGTGGCGGTGGTTCGGCCTTGTTCTGGGTGCGGGTGATGGGAAGCCGACCCAGGGAGTGGACGGACTGTGAGGAAGGCAGGTCTGCCGCCGCTCGCTGCTTCCTGCCTGCCGCCCTGCCGGGGAGCCCGCCGACTGTGGACTGAAAGCCAAAATAACCTTTCCTTCTTTAACACACAGGTATCGAGTATTTTGTCTTAGCAGCGAGAAAGTAACCAAGACAGTCACCATGGTACAGAATTCAAGCTGACGCATCTACTGATGTCAACAACGCAACAATGTTCATTTTTGTGCAACACACTTTACAGGAGGTTGCACTTCAGGGACTGTCATGTGCACTTTTGCTGGCAACTGACACCCCAGCTGCAGACTATTCAAGTCTCTGAGTGACTACCTGTCGGGAAAACTGGCCATTTTGTTGGCATATGCACAGGTGGGCCTGGCTGGCTGGAGGAAAACAAGCTCAGGTCCCCCGCTGACTGTGTCGTGGTGAGCTGTGTAACAACATAATAACACAATAATAACAGAGCTGGGCGAGGTGGTGCACGCCTGTAAAACCAGCACTCGGGAAGCTGAGGCAGGAGGATCACCATAGATTTGAAGCCAGCCTGAGCTACATAGTGAGTTCAAGGCCAGTCTGAACTACATGGTGAGACCTTGTCTCAAAAAAAAAAAAAAAAAAGAAAGTACACAACAAAAGAAATGTTCTCACATCATCCTGGAACCATCCCTGCCCTCCCCCATTTATGAAAATACTGTCTCCCATGAAACCAGTCCCTGTATGTTCATCGTTCTTTTCCATCGTAAAGATGGCTGCTAAAACTAACTTCGCTCCTTTCTCCTGGTCTCACGCACGAGTTTCTGCTGTGAATGCCTGACAACCGATCTGCCGGCTGAGCTTCACTAATAGCAATTTTCCTGAACGTCCCAATTTAGACTCCTCCCAGTAATGTGATGAATTCCCACTGAACCACATTGTCTCCGCCCCACTGATGTTGTCACACTTCTTACTCTTCTATAATCTCAGCCACAGCATGAAAACCAGAACCCAAACTCCGCTCAGAGTGGATAGATGTAGCAGGCGTGGCGGGCCACACCTGTAATCCAGCTACAGTTAGTCCCCAGTTTATGAATGTTCATGTTGTGAACTTCCACAGACACGAGTGGACTTCACATTACAAAGGAACATTCGTAGATGGAAACAAATCCCGGAAGTAGCTCACGTGTCGCCAGACATTACCGCAGCTGTGTTGCTGTGTGCTCACTGTAAGGTGTGACAGTGTGTAGTACTAGCATGCTCAATCAGAGCCCAGAATGTCCAGGAGCAAGAGGAAAAGCAGCGGTGATCTGGAGGGGACTGCTAGGAAGCACAAAGCAATACAGAGCTAGGTGTGGTGGCGCACGCCTATAATCCCAGCACTTGGGAGGCTGAGGCAGGAGGATTGCTGTGAGTTCAAGCCCAGCCTGAGCTACTACATAGTGAGACCCTACTTGAAAAAAAAAAAAAGAAAAAGCAGTAACCTTGTATATTTGTGTCAAAGGTGTATGAGACTCACTTTGTCACACTTATGAACAAACTGACTTAACAAACATACTTCTGGTATGAAATTTGTTCATAAATTGGGATTTACTGTACTCAGGAGGCTGAAGGATGATTATAAATTCAAGGCCAGGCTGAGGAACTTGGCAAGAATTTGTCTCAAAATAAAAATTCTAAAAAGGTCTGTGGATGCAGCTCAGTGGTACAGTGCTTGCCTAGCAAGCTCCTGGATTCAATCACCAAGACTGAGAAAAAAGAAGACTGGTCGTCCACGCGGCAGGTCCTGGTTATCTCCACGTCACACGTGGCGGGCAGCACAGTACTTCCTGGCCATGCAAACAGCCAGCTTCTCCAGAGACATCCATAGGCTGACTTTATTGAACTTTGTTTTTATTTGGGCTTTTATTTTTGTTTTTTAGTTTTTCGGGTTTTTTGAGACAAGCTCTCACTATGTAGTTCAGGCTGTCCTTGAACTCACTGTGTAGCCCAAACTGGCCTCGAGCTCCAAAGTTCGATCCTCCTGCCTCAGCCTCCAGACAGCCTGGATTACAGGTGTGCACCGCCACGCCCAGCTCCAACTTTTGTTATTCGATAAACAACATAATGTTAACCAATTAATAGTTCAAAGTGAGCTCAGCTAATCTACTCTGAGCATTAGATTCTCATGAGATTTTGATCACATGACATGTGACAAGATTTCTTTTTCTTGCTACTTCCAACTAGATTTTTTTTTTTTCAGGCAGGGTCTCGCTCTGTAGCCCAGGCTGGCCTCAAACTCAAGTCTATCCTCCTGCCTCAGCCTCACGAGTGCTGGGATTACAGGGGTGTGCCCCCACACCCAGCTAGATTTGTGTGTGTGTGTGTGTGTGTGTGTGGTGCTGGGGATGGAACTCAGGGTTTTAGTGCTTTCAAGGCAAGCACTCTAACCACTGAGCTAAATCCTCCTAGATTTTTCTTTTAAACCAACCAAATAACTACATTTCCTCGAGCTGAGGTGGCCACGCCCGTAATAGCAGCATTTAGGAGCCTGAGGCAGGACGATGCAGCCAGGTCTAGACTGCGGTCTCCCCTCCCCCACATCAATGGGGCTGCTCAGCTCTCAGGAGGAGGCAAAGCCCCAAAGGCATCCACACCGAGTGCCTGCTGGGAAGGAGACACTAGCTAGCAGAGAGGTCTCTATTCTAGTAACAAAGTCTTTGCACTATAATTGGCCCACAAACCTCAAACAACAACAACAAAACAATAGAAACCGAGAAAACAAGGCAACACAATACCCCTTAAAAACTCCCAGCTTCCCCCAAGCCAATCTGTAGAGCACTCAAGGGGAAGAAATTAAAAGCCAAAGAGCCCTACTGCAGGAAATGAAAAACAGGGTACAAAAAAAAAAAATCAGGTCAGTAAGGGTCTGTTAAGGTGCTTGGTGAGCTTGAAGCTAACATAACTAAACAAATAGTGAATTTAATAAACAAAGTAACCAGTGATCCTACAGAAGACACTAGTAAAAAGCTAGCTGTGCTAAACAAACATGAACAACCAGCTTACAAAGAATTAGGATCCATGAGAAGGATCCAAACACAAATCTGAGAGATAAAGCTTCCATTGAAGGTATGGGCAGCAGAAGGGGTCAATATTCAGACGGTGGTCGGAAGTGGGAGGTAAGGCTGATGCGGGTGACCACGTACTGAGAGATTCCTTGTTTTCTTTCGGTTTTTGTAGGGTTGGGGGGTTTGCTTATTTTTTGGTTTCTGGAACATGCTCACACTATGTAGTTCAGGCTGGCCTTGAACTCACTGTGTAGCTCAGGCTGGCCTCAAACTCATGGCAATCCTCCTGCCTCAGCCTCCCAAGTGCTGGGATTACAGGCTGAGAAGCACTTTAAAAACCACCGTTTTCCATAGATCATGGAAAACGAACCTAGCAGCTGCCAGATGATGCAGAGAAGCCCAATCTAAGATTAAATGGAATTAGTAAAAAAATCAGAAGATAGCATAAATGGCATAAAAAGCCAATTTACAGAAGTAAGAGCTGACGGAGTGGCAAATCCAGCCCTCAGGAGGGTGAGACAGGACAATCACCTTACCGCACAGCAAGACCCTATTGCCAAAAAACAAACAAACAAACAAATGGAATACTACACTCCTAAAAAGGATAAACTCGAGTCATTTGTAGGAAAATAGATGCACCTTGAGATCATAATGTTAAGTGAAATAAATCAGACACACAAATACCACATGGTTTCTCTTATATGAGAAAGCCAACGTATAAATAAATAGCAAAATAAAAGACAGATCACAGGAAACAGGAAAATGAATCTTTTACAGATGAGAAGGGAACCAAGAGATGGAGGAAGCGGGGAAAGGGGAGGGGGAGGGAAGTAAGAAGAATGAAGATGTGCTATGTAGGTGTCCCAACTCCTCAGTATAAATGTACTCATTATGGACTGCAAACATATAGTAATAAAAATAAAAATAAATGTTTGAGACAGGGTCTCACGAAGTTTCCCAGGCTGCACTTGAATTTGCCTGGCTTTATTTATTTTGGTTTTTTGCAGCAGGGTCTCGTTACCTGCCTCAGCCTCCCAAGTGTTGGGCATCACAGGAGTGCTCCACTACATGTGGCGAGACTGCTCTTTTAGAAGCCAACAGAGCATGTAGACACACACACA